>JXSR01S012703.1:101380-111723 GCA_000969725.1 Ophiothrix spiculata
TTGTAATTCCGTTACCGTGGAATTGCCCAAATATATAACAGCTTTATTTTAAACTATTAAAGTGGAACCTTGTTAATATCAAATCTAGTTATTGGTTGATTTCACTAGCATTTAAATGCATTTTAAACACATTGTAAGAACAAACCTGTTGTTAACTTTTGACCACCTGTGGTCTTAAAAGATTACATTTGCCCTGTGTAAAATTCCTATATTAACAATGCATCATACACTTGGACTTGACGCCTTTGTAAAAACATTCTGAAATCCTATAGCCATTGTGCATTGTTAAGTGAAATTGGTCGCTGAAAACACAGAATGCTCTTTGGTATTGATTTCATATGTCAAATGTCTTGAATAAGACAAAATCTTGTGAACACAAAATATTTGGCCCAAAATATTGGCCAATTATTTTATTTTAGAGAGGTTCCACTTTACTATTATATTTTGTTTGCAACGTATTTTACAGCTTTAATGTATGAAATAGCTTAATTTAACTAAACAAAATAGATTGTTTTAATTTTATGTTATATTGTATGTTACAACTCAATAGTGTTTAAATTATTAATATCATAATGACTGAAATGTTATTTAGCTTTAATTTTGACAATATATGTACAACCTTATGTTCAGTTATTGTACATTATAGTGCAAACAACAACTCATGAAATGTTACTCAAAATTTGACTGTAAGACTCCACTATCACAGTTTTATTCGATGACTTACGTCATTTTGTTGTCAGCATAGAATATGCTAAGCAAAATATTCTATACGATAGAGGAGTCTGCACCGGGCCTAAGGTAGGAGTTCATCAGACAGTTATCGAGGTGTGTATTTTTTTTAACGTTTACAAGAAATACCAAATATAGACTAGTGTGCAATGTTGTTGATTTCATGATTTTTTAGTATGTTGCTGTTTGTATATTTTTGGATGATTATTCTTACATAATTGCTTCTAAGTTTTAAATTAATTGATTTGAATTGCCATGTCATTTTTATTAATTTTGTAAATGATTCTATCTTTGTAAGAAATGTTCTATCCTTATTTTCGTTGTGTGATTGTGTATTTATGGGGAGAGTTTTGAAGTGGTCCTGGGTGAAATTAGGATGTGACCTAGATTAGGAGTCATAATGAACACATTCAGAGTGCCGTATGGCATATTCAGAGTCTAGCAATTTCATTACTGAGACATCGCTCCTGGGGAGGGGGGGGGGGGATCACTCGAAAAATAAAGTGGTACTCATGCTCATCATAAAAAGTATTGTAAAAGGGTCTGATTTTGACCCATCCATGGCATCTACATTTTTGGAAAAAGAGGTACTGTTTAGCACAATTTACGCCATTAAGGGTTGTAACAAACCACCTCTGCCATTAATTGTCACTTTTTACTTGTGGTTGGTCATCTGACATCATAAAATGTCTAGAAACAAAGGAAAATAGGTTAAAACTTCATGCAAATCAACATACAGCTGAAATCGAATACTTTTTGTTCCCTAATTTGTTAGCAAAAGGCCATTACAAACTTACGCCATTAAGCCATTTGGGGTGCGATTTTCACCATCTTCACTGATCTTACGTCATTTAGGGGTACAATTTGCTATCAACAATTACGCCATTTAGGGTCCAATTTTGAGGTGGACTGATGAGTATGAGTACCACTTTATTAGTCGAGCGCTCCCGGGATATCGCTCTGTAGATTTTAAAGTGCACTTCTGGGTGTAAGAACTGCATATTGACAACATCTATTGATGAAATCACTGTAAAATCACTGGACTCTCATCTCACTATTATAATGTTCTTGTCTAATACTTTAGTACTTGCACCATCTTTTGAAGTGACAAAATTTACCAACATTTTTTCCCGATCGAGGCACTAATTTATAAATGATTAATCTAAAATTTTAAATATAAAAACTTTAAGCAAATATTTATCAGGGCAATAATAACATATTAGACTCTCTCCTCAATATAAAAGCTTATGTAAAAGGACAATTGCCATGTTTTGTAAACGTTGTTACCATTTAAGTTGCCATGTTATTTTTGTGTATTGTGTAATCATATGCAACTCTATTTTCAATTTTAATTTCATATTTAGCCAAGTATATGCATTAAATTACCGCTATATAGACTGACCAGCCAGGCCGCAATAGACGTCCAAGCAGATTTGCCATGTTATAGAATTAAATTAGAATATGCAAATGTCTTTTAATATGCCAATATACTTGCTTAATTTGACCATTTTTATAAATTCATGAAAGCTTGAAATCAAGTCACAAAGTTTTTAATTTTGTAAAATATAAATTTCTGAATTTGATCCTTTTATACAAGTACTCCAGAAACCCAGAAATGTGTTTCAGCTGCGTATCATCATGTTTGCAGCTTGTTATACGCAGTTGTAGATACATTTAACAGCGTAGATGGGTATTTTGCAAAATGTATGCAAAGATTCTGTATAACGTACTACATTATTTGTACTTCTAATTTGATGAACTTTGGGTGTTTCAAAGAAGCTTACAGAAAAAATATGTTTCACATCAACTAAATTAAATTGAAGAAAGTTTAATGCCCAAGTAATGGTTTGTATATGAGCAAACTTACCAATGTATTTGGTTGTATGGTTTCGGCCATTGCACTTGTGTGTCCTATTTTTGACCTAATATTTGATTTGCTGTATAATTTAGGAGCCATTAGGCCAAAAAATAAAAATTGTTTGGTTGCCCTCCACATCTTTTTTCAGAGAGGGTCGGTGGATCAGGGTTTTTTTTTTTTTTCCAAATTTTTTTTGATACTCTTCCACGGACTGCTAGGTCGATCGGCCGCTCCAGCCTTCACAACTTCAACATCCAAATCAAAACAATCAAATACTTCTTGTAGTGATTTGGGACATCCTAAACATTTTTGGGTTGAAAATATTAAAAAAGCAAAAATATAACATTTTTTTGTAGTTTTCGGTAAGTTTTGCATATTTTTTTAGAAAAAAAAATCAATAAGAAAAAGTTTGGGTCGGGCTGTAAAATAGGGTCGGTCGGTGGAGGGCAACCAAACAATTTTTTTTGGCCTTAGGCAGAGTTTCCTATATTTGTGAATCTGCAAGTCAAATTGTGTTGAATCCCACGCAAAGTAACCTTGTTCATTAGCCTATTGTAGCATAATAATACAGGCCTGTGTTTTCCTGTGGCCAATGTTATCAACTACCGGTAATTGGGCATATTGATATTGAGAAGTACTAGTGTTGTCTGAAACAAGTGCCTATGATTATGAGAATCAAATGTATTGTAAATAATAAACTGCTTTGTAAGTGGTAACTTTAGAATTGTATATTGTACATACCTGTTTTACATTTCTGTATTAGACTTTTTGATACTACCACAAGGTTATTTAGGACTATGGAGACTATTTCAAGCATTTATTGAAGAAAAAAAAACCATAGTACAGTGCAACCTCTTTTATCCGAACCTCCTTTATACGGATTACTCTGTTATCCGGCTGAATAATTTCAAAGGAAAACATGTGCCTATTATCATGATTTAATGCATTTGAAGGACATTTTGTAATTTTTACCATCAAAAAGTGTTTACAAAGGTTATTCACACATTATACCACTTCTAATTGAATTATTTTATGTTACACAATTAAAGACTTACACACAATTCTCTTATCCGAATTTTTCACTTATCCGGCCATTGTTTGGTCCCATCATGTCCGGATAAAAGAGGTTGCACTGTATACAGATATTTACGGCTATTGACATCAAAACTTTGGGCCCCAAATAGCTTGCAACAGTACTATTTTGTAAATAGCACTTTTGTGGTTACTGAGGGACTTGTATTTGCAGTCATTGATGAGAGTCAAATATGCAATGGCTAGAAAAATGTCTAATGGTTTATTCAGAGTCTGTCGATATGCATCGCACGACATCCATCAATTCGCCACGGGCAATGCGCAGTCTTTTACATGCGCTATTCCTTATATATTGCATGTGTAAAGACTGCGTGTTGATGGGCATTGATCGATGCATATCGACAGACTCTGAATAAACCATAACTGATCCGTTTGCTTGAAATGAATTACGTTGATTTTGAATTAAAACTGTGAAATAGGTAATTTGTCATTGTGAGATGAGATAAGGCCAACAAAAAAATAGTTGTGTTGCCCTCACAGGCCCAAAGTGGTGGGGACGGCCACGCCAAATTTTTTTTTTTTAAATAACCATTTGTGTAACAGAAACAGGGTCATAAAAAAAGTTTTTTTTCTCTTAAACTTCGCCAATATACACATTTTGGAACATTTTCGAAGCTGGAAATCAGGAAGAAATATTAAAAATCAAGAATTTTGGTGAAAAAAAAAAGCGGGTCGTGATTTTACACAATTTCGACCAGGCCGGCGGAGGGCAACACAACAAATTTTTTTTTGGCCTAAGATAACAGAATTTGTCAACCATTATGTGATTTTAATGTATATATATGATCATACAATCAAAATTGTACATGGAATTTATGACTAACTATTGTATATTTTGATATTTGAATACATCCAGATTTGTAGAAAAATAGAGCGATCTTTGTATAGAATGAAACCTGACAATCACACTAATCAGTACTCAATAAAATACTAGTGTACATTTCTTTATCAGTTCTATGTAGAAAATATTATTTATAGTATAGCTTTAACATTTGATAATCAAAAACCTCAAAAAGAGTTCATGAATTCTTTCAAAACTATATTTATTTTGATTTGTAGTAAAATAATGTAATTCTTTGTTAATTCTCACAATAGAGTGCACCATCACGGTTGTCTTTTTATTTTCCGACCCCTCCCATTAAGAATTTGGTTTGTTTTTCATGTGTCATTAAAAGGGATTAGCCTAGATTCCACTTAGAATTAAAGACTTATGGAAATGGTCTAATAAAGCTTAAAAATGTAGTGGAAGTTCAAAAAAAGTATAAATAAATCTACACAGAAATGACTCAAATTGAGAGAGAATCAATTGCAATATATCATTCTGTGATAATGGTGTGACTATCCAATGTTTTTACCAGATAAAATATCAAACAGAGCTCCTAGGGATAATTTAATATTAAAAGAGAAACAATTTCATCAAACATAATTTGTTTGCCCATCGCAGGTGTAGAAACAAGATTATAAGATTTGATACTAGAACTTGTTTTCACACCATTTTTTGCCTCTGAAGAAAAAAATTAAAGTTGGCAAAGAATTGCAATTTTCTTCAATATTCCACAAAATCACAGAATCTTTACACTTGTTTTGTCGATTTGTGTGGGAATGGCTAATGTCTTTCATGATATTTCCATCCGGATAATACATCAAAGAAACTTGATATGTCCACAATATTTTTACTGGTGGTGCGGCCTATTGTGAATAGCAAAAGCTATGCTTTCATATTCCTATTAGATTATTTAAGTGCAACAAGTACTATCTGACTTTGAAATAAAATGAATTAATGAGATTTGACAGAAACTTGCATTTTTTTATTGTTTCAAGTGAATGATTAGTGCATTGAATTTCAGGTAGCACAACTGTAAATCGTTGCACGTTGTGACGCTAGTGGCAAATATGCCGGTTTTTAAACAAAGAAGGTGAACTAGGCGTATGTTTATATACAAGTAATACGGGTCTCTTTTTTTGTTTTTATTTTATGCTAATTATTTAGCTAGAAAATGTTCTCGAATGCGTAGAAAAATCAGCACCACAGGACATTCTCTTGTGAAATTATAAATTGAACAAATCCTCAAGAAATACTCGATTAAACCGTGTTATTTTATGACAGGCCGTCAAACGCAATACAAAATGGCGGTTGATTTTTTCGCAAAAACAAGCCAGGCAACATATTGTTTACTTGACGATTTCTGAAAGGTTATTCCAAGAGCTAAAAATTAAAGTTTATTCTAGAACGATCAAGCATCTGTCCATTGATGTCTATGTATAAATAGTATTTTAGGGGGAAAATTTCCCTCTATACAGTATTCTTATTAAACCGTAGTGACATTATGGCTCCTGATGCATTCCTGTTGCATCCAAGAATCACTGTGAAAGCATCAGGAAGAGCATTGCAAGAATTTAATGTGTGCATTTAAATTTCCCACGATGTACTTTTTGCTGATTGTTTGTGTCAAAATATTGTTCAGTTTTTCTTTTTAAAGACAATTTTTTGAAGTGAGTAAGGCTGAAACCATAGTCGGCCTCTAAACAAAATTTTCGCTACCAAACATTTGGTCGTGATGTCAAAATGTCGAGTGAGTCCAAACAAAATAACTTCAACACCGATTTGAGACCAAATAAAATTTTGCGCTAGATTGCACATGTTAGGCTTAAAAAAGTAATTGTTTGATTGGCTTAACATAGAAAAAAATAGGGTAGGTAGGTCAGCTTTTTTTTTTTAAATTCTTTTTACATTTTTTAATTCTATGTTTCACACACAAGAATACAAAATATATGACACATACAGAAACATCTTCACCTTTTCTGTAACACATCTTTTATTTGTCATTTTGAATGTCCTTCAAGTCATATTTCAGGTCCCATGAATGGATTCCCATCAAATTTGGGATTTTGTAGTCTTTTACCATGCTCAAAAAAATAAAAATATTTTGGGTCGGCAGTAAAAATAGGATCGGACAAGTTACGCCAATCAAACATTTTTTAGGCCTTATTGAATTGCCATATACATTGGACCAATCGTTCATACTTTAAATTCGATGGCAAATATTTATATAAATGTTTGGTAGGGAAATTTTGTTTGGAGGCCGACTATGGTTTCGGCCTAAGTAAAGCATGTTTATCACATCCCAGCTCTCATAAAGTTCTTCCTATTGTTGGGTGATTGAGAGATGAATAGATTGAGTAAGGTTGAGTGAATTTTGTCTTTTATGAGTGTGGATGTATATAGAAAGTGTAGAAATGTGAAGAAATGATTGTTTGGTTGTTGTTGTGCAAGGGGAGTTGCCATCTAGCATTTTGACTGTGAGCACAGTTTTGTAGCTCTGAGCAGGGAAAATGTAGATTCTTCATTCAAGTATTTAAGTGTGGCGGTAAATCAGCTTTGCGATCAACTGGTGAGGCTACAGATAACCTACATGTAAAGGCAAGGCAGAAACAGGCCTGCGTAGCATTCTGCGAAATATTTTTTTTAGCAGAGGAAAAGAGGTTATAACCCAGAACCAGAGACGGATGAAAGCTTTTCTTTGTTAGCCGACCAACTATGCTTGAGGCAGCCATAACTTGCAGGACGAAGTAAGTTGATTTTGTTTGTAATGTATTATTCTTTACTGTATGACACCATATCATTATTGATTAGTAAAACGTTGTGCAGAGATGCCAGTTTTCCAATTTAAATTTGAATTTCGATTTTTTTTTTTAAATGCCTGCCGAAAATTCCTGATTTTCTCAGAAAAATAATTAGTAAGTTCTCTGTAATTTTTAAAAAAATTCTTGCCCAAATTCTTGTTGTATTTTTAGTCGGAAATAAATCAGAATAATGTAGAGATGTATTTATCATACCTTTTATGACTCAATTTTGCAAGAGAAAACATTCATTTTCGTTAATATCAGACATTTCTAGTTGTAAAAGTCCCGACCGGACCGACGTCAATTGTCACTGATACAGACAGTGTTAATTTCACTATTCAAGTGATAGTGCTGCTTCTGTAAAAGAGATTTTGGTAATGAATGTCAGAACATGATTACAAGGTTTTTCCAAGTATAAGGAGAGAGAGAGAGAGAGAGGGAGTATTAACAAAAATATTATTTTATTTTATTTTGAAGACAATATACATTAATTTAGCAATTATAAGTATTGATTTATTGTTTCATAAATGAGGGTGTGGTGTGGTGAGTATGGTAGCTCTCTTGAAGTTTAAAATCTCTCAAAATTGCGAATCATTAAAATTGCATCATGTATAATGAATTCAGAGATTCTGGTAGTACAATAGATCCGGTTGCGCGATTTTGAAATGTCTGTTTTGTACATGTATGTAAAGTATAGCAAAGTCTGAACTTTTACGGACCATAACTCATCAGGGAAGCACATTTTTCCATGTTGATATTTTATGCTTTCAAAGTATAGATTTTGTATTAACATGTTTGTGTATGATTTTTTTATTGATCTTAACCATTTATTGTTTCTCTCGATAAGTTTACTGTCCCTTTTGTTGTCAAATTTAACTCCTGTAATAGACTCCAAGTGGGTTCCGGTTACGGCGTTAGGTCGCTGCGCTTTATACATGTAGATTTTTGATTTTTTTTTTCAGTCCTGCTGGCATCTCTGGTTGTGTAATTTTGTCAAATGATTCATGCTATGGAGATGAAGAAATTCCGTGAAATAAATTGTCAGTGAATTCAGTGCAAAAACAGCAATGATCACTCAAGTGCAGTGAAATGATGTGTCATGTAAAAATGATGACAGATGAGTTTTGTATATTTTAGCCGAGACTGGAATCAAGTCTATGTAAATTTTTTCTTTGATGATGTGAAATTTAAACATTATTCGATATATGCAGTTTGATAGTAAATTATGACTTGAGAAATATTCGTGCGTTGAAACTTTTAGATGTAGTTGTTAAACGTGAGAAGTGATAGTTGGCCAAATATTATTGTTATTCTTTGGTATGTGATTTTATGTCAACAGTCATTAAAGTATATCATATTACTGTTGTATGACAACCAAAGCTAAAGACAGAGGCCAAGTCAGAAGTTGTTACGAAAAAATGGAGACTAAGGAGATTGGCTAGTCTAAAGCATCATTCTTACTTATTGAAATCTGCAAGACATCAACCAGTGCTTATTACAAGAACTGTTGCAGCGACAGGTTTGGATAAATTGTGCACAAATTAATTAAGATAACAATTTTATTTGACCACATTTAAAGGTCAAAAAACTAATGAACTACTGAATGATTCCCGGGGGGAGGGGGGTACTCAAGTTTGGTTTTGGTAGGGGTGTGCCGCTGGGAAATTTGAAGTACCACCCATGTATATACCAATTTTGAAGAAAAAGGGACCCATCCATATACCAAATTCCCCAAATTTTGAGTCAAATTTATACAAAAATTGAAATTTTCTCCAAAAATTTTCTCCTGATTTTTGTTTGAAATTTAGAAAAAAATCAAAATTAAAATTTTGGAAAAAAGACCCATTAAAATACCACATTTTGCAAAGAAAAAGGACCCATTTGCATACCAGACAGCCTGATTTTGCTACCCAAATTTGCGGCACATCCCCGTAGTCACTTTTGTACTAAGTATCCCCCTCCCCCGGGGAAAGATTCAACAACTTGTAAGACCCAAGTGAACTTCATGAAATCAAGAAAAGAGAACTATGAAACTACAAATTCATATTACTATTACAAGAAAGTCAAATGCTTTGTATGTAATGATTGCACATGTAAATGTATGCACTGAGAATGAGATCCGAAGAAGTAACTTGAATTAAACATCAAAGAATATATTTTCCTATAGGCCTACATATGTGGTATTTGTTACAAGTCTCATGTCACTGCCTGCACACTGCTTTTGAAACCCGTAATATACGTCAGTGCGACAGTTTGTACTTTTCAACTTTTCTTCTGGAGACTTGGGTGATATTTTCGTTTTTGGTGTGTTTAATTGGCTCAAAACATGGGAGGGGACATGCTGCATTTGTAGTGGGCCCTCTTTGATTTTAACATCTGGAATGGATCGGGAGGCTGTCACAAAAAGGTTCCCCAAACCATCGTTGAGATGTCAGGAGAGCATTGCCAATGCTTGCACACACACAAAAAATAAATGCAATTATAGTTAGTTTTATCCGTTTGCGGTGCGGTTACGGTGTGTTTTGCACTGTAAGGCTATTAGTAGTGGAATAATTTAAAGCACACGATTAAATGGTGTCAGGTTGAAACTGAGATTCACTTTTGACCGTCCGTTTTCAAAGCGGTTCTGCATGCATTTCAATCGATAAAATGGTTTTCATAAATAAATTGCAGGTGATTTATAGTGCACTACGCGGTCCCCCTGACTTGTAATTCCACATGGCCTCAGCACACTTTACAGAGCAGCTGCCGATTTCACTAACATTGCTAATACCCGCTATTTAGCGATCATTTTTGGAGTTTAGTGATCAAAACGGGGTTAGCGACCATCGCTAAATGTTAGTGAAATCGGCCCCAGTTCTAATCATTGGGTTAAAGACGATCGCGGTGTTTATTCAAGAGGGCAGTGTAACAGAATTTGTTGGTCAGTGGCGGGAATATTTTGACAAAACGCGCGTGTGGTATCTAAGCGTAAGATTTGCGCCTAATACGCAAAACGCACACTAGGTTTTTACGCATTGTCTTCCTGGTAAGCGCCGAA
>JXSR01S012703.1:129642-142348 GCA_000969725.1 Ophiothrix spiculata
CAGCAGGTCCTAACTACTACAGCCCAGGTTAAAAGAAACACACCATCCACTCACTGAAAACTAGCATGCACACCACCCACAATCAGCAGGTCCTACAATCACCCACAATCAGCAGATTTCGCTCGCTCGCTTCGCTCGCTCACGAAATCTCGGCCTCCGGCCTAGTCTCGCGCCTTCGGCGCTCGATGTACAGACACCGACCTAGCTCGATGTTTGTGTCCATTAAAAATCTAGCCTTTAACAAAGGCTAGAAACTAAACAGAGTTACTTTGTTTATATCTTCACAAGTAGTTAACTCCTGATCTTTACAAGTGTGTACATCATCTTCATTACAGAACTTTCCAAATATATTAAAATACAAATCAGATTTTCTTCAACCAAACTCAATTGATATAATCCAACTAGTGCATTCTTCTCACATCCCAATGTCTTGAATTCACTCTGTATTGAGACCCTCGAGGCTGCGCACTGACAATAGTGTCAATTCCATGAGGAAGTAACAGGCTCAAGGCCCCATAATGCACAACAGATGTGTTATAGAGGTGCCATAATGCAATCTGTATTCACTAACTCAAAGGCATACCAATTTATGCTGACCCGGGGAGTGGGGGGGGGGGGGTACTCGCATATATAAGGTATACGGGGATGTGCCGCTGGAATTGGTTAGTTTTTTACAAAAAAACCCTAAACATGGGTCCCATTTTTAGCACCAAAATCCCTAAACATGGGTCACATTTTCAAGAAAAAACGCTAAAATGGTTCCAAAAATTCTGGGTTTGCATTGCGAGCCCAGAAAATTGTGAAAAATCAGCCTATTTTTTAAGCAAAATCCCTAAACATGGGTGCACTTTTTCTTAAAAATTACGCTTAAAGGTGGGTTAGGGTTCCACGGTCCGAGCAGCACACCCCTGTTCAGACCAAAGTAGAGTACCCCCCCCCCCCTGGGATGCTGACTACATATCAAGGAAAACATCAACAAGTAAAGTATTGTAATACTGCATGTAGGGTTCAAACCACAAAATGGTTTTAATGTTAAACAAAATTGAATTTTACATACAAAGTAGGACATATTTTACTAGATTAAGATCTAGTCTATCATTCGATGATTGACAGCAAATGTTATCAATGATGGTGGCAAATTTATTGAAATGCTTTTTTTTTTTTTTTTGGCATAATTCATCAATACCTAGAACATTTATCGCAAACGAAGTGAATAAATTAATAAATTAACAAATGAATAAATTTAAAAAAAATAAAATAAAAATAAAACGAAATGAAATGTGAAATGAAATTAAATGGAATGAATAAATTTAAAAAATTGAATAAATGAATAACAATAAAATAAAATGAAATGAAATGTGAAATGAAATAACTAATACATTTGTCCTTATTATGTTCATATTGTTTCAGACTCTCAATATTGTTCAATTTAGTGTATATACCATGTCTGGTACTCTCTGAATCAAACTAAAATCCCTTTCGCCCGGGCACAGCGCGCAAAGCTGGGCTCATTGCTAGGTCCGTGTGAGGGGAGATCAGGGGAACGATACTAGTTCTAATATGATCATCCTTTTCTGGTGTCTGTATTCAGACATTGACAGTGAATTATTTTGGAGTGAGTGGATGTCTTTATTGATAACAGTGCAATTGACAGGCAGTACCTATATCTTAATTTAACTTGACACATATCGATATATTGTTATTTGTTTCAAAAGAAGTAAACAATCTTATATCCACCTTGCCACAGGTACAAGGCTGGCATCTCCTGCACATGGGTGGCTTAGCTTGAATTTCTATTAGTATGCTGTACCTTAAGGCACATATTCAAATGATGTGAAATGGGCACAAAGAAGTAAATGGTAAAGCCTCAACCCTGCTATTGGAAAGTTTTCAGTGGAATGAAAATAGAGAAATCTCATTAAACTCAAACACTACATTCTACAATTAAATTTACATTCAAATGGCCAATTTAACCTTTTCCTGCCGTAGGAAATTACTGTCAGCTCAGGCATACGACGTCCCCCAGCTACCATAACAATGAAGTATTACTACGCTCACTGCCCTACAGCCCAGGTTAAAAGAAACACACCATCCACGGTCGGTTGATTTTTTTTTTTTTTTTTTTTTTTTTTTTTACTCATCACATATATTTTAAAGAGTGATGTCATTACATGGATTTTATCGCAAATGCCAAGCAATGGAAGGCTTAAATAAATATTGTGGGTCATTATTTTGAGGAAATATGCATTTTATACTACTAAATGTGACTTTATACTGCTAAATTTTATGTTTTCCATTGAAAATATTGAGTTTTCATATTTTACATGTTTGGGAAAAAAAAAAAAAAACTAAAATCGCGACCCAAATTTTTGGCATTTTTTGGGTCGGTCGCGGAGGGCAACAAACACATTTTTTTTGGCCTAATATACCCTCTATTGTCTGATTTACAGTGTATCAATTAGAGCTGTATACATACACAGTCAAATTAATAAATAACTCTGAACTCTCATTAATTAAGAGACAATCAACTTTACAAAGTTTACCAAATCAACAAGCGACCATTTCAAAGCGTTTTCATTCATCAAACATGTGAATTCACAACTCCCTCATCATCAGTGTAAGCCAAGGCACAGGTGGTGGTCAATGGACTGCGTAACATGTAATTATCTACCCAGTTAATCATTCATAATGTCAATTCCCATGATCTAGTTGAGTTGGGCCTCAAATGTGTCGCATCAACATGCCAATTCTCTTGGGTGAAAGAGTTAGCGCTAACTTGGTCATGTCTGAAATTAATGCATGCAACTTGGAATCTGGAGGGAATATGTGCTGTGACTGTGGGTCACTATCATTATAGCCATTTATTGTTTGTATTCCATGTACTGGAGCAATTGTTTTAATATTGAAATATTGAATTACTGCCCAAAAAAAAAAGTTGTTTGGTTGTCCTCGACCGCCCGCCCCTATTTTTCACTAGAAAAAAGTTTTTACTGTACAAAAGTATACCGCGCCTAATTTTCAGATTTCCAAAAAAAGTTTTTTAAGTTGTTGTTTTCATTTTAATACTGTTTTTAAACTTGTATAAAGAGATTTTTCGGTTCAGTAGACTTATTTGCATCTTTATCTAAGCGTTTTCATTCATCAAACATGTGAATTCACACCTCATCATCAGTGTAAGCCAAGGCACAGGTGGTGGTCAATGGACTGCGTAACATGTAATTATCTACCCAGTTAATCATTCATAACGTCAATTTCCAGGATCTAGTTGAGTTGGGCCTCAATGTGTCGCATCGACATGCCAATTCTCTTGGGTGAAAGAGTTAGCGCTAAGTTGGTCAAGTATTTATTTATTTTGCCTGGGGAAGCCATCAGTGCCTGCACTGTCTTTCATGGGTGCCCATGGGTCAAACATAAAAACATCAATATATATAATACAAAATAAGATACACTATACAATAAAAATATACAATCACAATTAAAAACAATATATTACTAATATATGGTTAAAACAATGTAGATAAAAGTTAAAAAGAGTCAAGATCAGCTCTTTTAAGCTAGGAAAACATTTTTCTCACACATTTTCAGAAACTAGTTACGCCAATTTTCACAGCTCATTTACCAATGGTGCGCCATACAACCAGGAACACTGGTAACTATATTGACAGACAAGGTTTCTGACACGTGACCTAAAAGCCGGATTGGGTATATGGTCCATGTACATGTGAGCCGGCATACCAGCTCGTCAGGTTCAAAGGGTTAAAACTTAACTCTCACACCGCTGATAAATACTTTGCTTTTCCTGGATTGTATTGACATGGGCACCTCTATGTCAAGTTTCAATATATGCTTCAATATCTAAGTCCACCCCCATTATGTACAAACTATATTGACCTTACGCTCAAATGTTAAAAATATACAGAAATAGAACTTACCTTTTTAAACGAGGCAGGTTGAATCATTGCAGCAAAATTGGTAAGAATCCTAGGTGGTTGGGTGATATCCGCCAGCATATCCACTTTGAGGTTAGGGGTGAATGGGTCCGGTAATCTCATGTTACGTGGGAACGCACTCAGAATGAGATTACGCATCTGGATACAATTTGGTGGGATGACATCGCAGAATCCGTAGTGATAATCACAGAGAAACTCTGGGAAGTCGTGCAGCAGAACAAGCAGAACACGCAGGCAGCCCTACGATGTACGGAAAAAAGAGAGAAAAAAAGTTTATTTATTTATTTATTTCACCATATTTAGGCAGGGTAACCTACTCAACCGGGGTTGATTTACAGTAGGGCCCTGCTAGAGATACCAGGCGGGGCCGGCCACGATTTACTAGAAGCTAGTAAATTTAGGGCTAGGGATTTCCAAAACGCAAATTTAGGATACATTTTATGTGTCTTTCTATTGGCGCATTAATATTGAAAATGTTACAAATTTTTTGTTTTACCTTTATTCAAATAATAACAAAAGTGCTCCTATAGTGATACACATAATTGTATTATTCTAAATCCGATGGGGTTCACGCGTACACCCCACTCGTAGCAAAGGAATTTTAAGTTTATTCGATGCACTATTTTAACTTAATTGAAATTATGTTAAAATAGTGCATCGAATAAATTGAAATTACACGCGCGACACAGCGGAAGGTTTTCACAATCAAATATAGCAGTAAAGAGGCATATCCACCGTCGTCTGAGAGCTACAACAATTGCACAAAATAAATATCATAATATAAAGATAAGATAAGTTTAAATTGACATAATAATTTTGATATATCATTAAACTTGATTCCTACTAAGCATAATTCTTGAACAGGTCAGCCCCGTCATCTGTCAACTTACAATATATTGACCATATTTTTCAAAACTGCATTTCCTATCTAGCTGGGATGTTGGTATGCACTTCTCAGGGGAAGTATACGTTAATGCATTAATCAACAACAAGCTTTTTCTTAAGCGGGCATTAGGCGATTTTTCCTATGGTTCGCGACTTTTTGTGCCAAGGGACAAAAAGAATAAGACACAGGCGACAGCATTTTTCCCACTACAGCATC
The DNA here is from genome assembly GCA_000969725.1 of Ophiothrix spiculata. Classification (NCBI taxonomy): domain Eukaryota; kingdom Metazoa; phylum Echinodermata; class Ophiuroidea; order Amphilepidida; family Ophiotrichidae; genus Ophiothrix; species Ophiothrix spiculata. Next base: position 134,695 of record JXSR01S012703.1, read on the forward strand.
CGGTCTTGCCGTATTGTTTGTCTCTAATATGAGGCCCAAAAAAAAAAGAACTCTGTCTCAGCTTACTTAAGGTCAAAACCCTAAGTGCTATGCGGGGTTTTTTTTGGTAAAAAAAGGGCTACGCGGATGCGGAAATACCCCCTAATTTTATTATTTTTTTCATTTTTCGGACACTATTTTTTTTTTCGTGGCCGTTTATTTTACTTTTTTTTCCAGTAGTAGGAAAAAAAAGTGGAAAAAAAAAGTGAAATTCTCTCAAAAACCTAAAAAAAAAAAAAAAAAAAAAAATGCGCTAAATTTGGATTTTTAAAAGCTATGCGCGCGGGAAGCTGAGACAGACTATTTTTTTCTTTGGCCTGAGTCAAAATTTGTGAATAAAATAATTGGAAACACATTTTTTTGAAAAAGAATAAATATTCATCAGAAGAAAATCAAACATGTTCTTCTTTTGTTGATAAATTCTTGATTTCCAAATCAAAATTGGTGTTGGAATGCTCTGAAATACTGGTTCTGTGGAAATTTTAAGATCCAGCAGCTGCTTTCTTCAGATTTCTGGTGCCTGGTCCATGTCCGCTTAAGAAAAAGTTTGATCAACAACCAACATTTCTTTTCTTTTATTATCATTAGTTTCATTCCTTTGGAAAGGCATCTTACAGTTACTGGCAATAAGAGGTGCCTAATAAATCAAATCAAATTTATTATCATTATCTATATGTAGAGCAAATTAAGGCACAAACAGCAACCACTCAGTGAAGCATATTATTTGATTTGAGCTTGGTTTTTCTTGGTTCAGGACGAGGAATTTGTAATCTTGGTGGACAAGTCAACATGTGACCTGCCCATCAGTCCCAGTAAGGAGTCATCATTACCAAGAAAATCACAGCACATATTTGTTTTACCAAAAATAACCCACCAGAGTACATAAGAATATGATACAACAGGTATAGAATATCTTAACACAAGCATGTATAGGGTTAATATCTGTAAAAATACTAAAACCAGTAACTCACCTTATACAGTAATGCTGTGTGTTTTGGCATCTCTGCATTGCGAAGGAAAGGTGCCAAAAACTTGAACAAGTCTATCAATAGCTGAGCATACATTGGCCAACCCTGAAAATATACAACACATAAAAGTCACTTACTGATACCATGTGTGTTTAAACATTCACAGCCAAGGAATATTTAGAGCCACAGAAATCTTGGACTGAAGAATAACAAGTTTATTTGAAAAAAGAAAGAAACAGTCTTTTGTTTTGGAGTAATATGTAGGTGACTCAAGATTTCAGTCACCTACATATTACAAGTTCAAATTGTCATGTGAGTGCAATAAAATGTAGCTGCCTTACGTCAGAAATTGGGATTGCACACTGTATGACCTCCAGTCTTAGGTCAGGGGCTCTTGAAATGGTTCTTCAGGTGACACCGAAGAACCATTTCAAGAACCACTGACATAAGACAGGAACATTTTGAGTTATTTTTCACATTCTTATTATTACAAGGTGTAAAAATAATATAACTTAGGGCAGCCATTGCAGATACGACTTTCTTGCACTCACATGACGATTAATCTCCCTTTCTTTTTCTTCTTACAAGACAGAACACAAAGAGTATTAAGTAGATGCTTAGGCCTAAACAAAATAATTGTTTGATTTGCGTAACATAGAAAAAAAAAATAGGGTAGGTAGGTAGGTCTGATTTGTTTTAATAATTTTTTTTTTAATTTTTAAAGTCTATGTTTCACATATAAGACCCAAAATATACGACACATGTACAAAAACATCTTCACTTTTTCTGTAACACATCTTGTATTTGTCATTTTGAATGTCATATCTCGGGGCCCCCGTGAATCTATTCCGAACACATTTGGGATATGGAGGTTTTTAACCATGCTCAAAAAAATAAAAATATTTAGGGTCGGCGGTAAAAAATAGGGTCGTTCGGGTTACGCCAATCAAATTTTTTTAGGCCTTATTATTACCGTGTATATCTAAAGTTGGGAGATAGACGAACTCGGGAGATAGACGAACTCAAGAGATAGACGAACTCAACATAGGTACAATTTAATTACCGTGTAATTAAATTGTAGGGGTAATATTAGGACAAAAACAGAATCTGCTAATATTTTGTAATACAAATAGAAAGCAGCATGGTTTGTTGTTATCTATATTGCTACCATCTGATCAACAGGGCTGTGAGTGGATGATTGAAAAAAAAATCTGAAAAAAATCTGAAAATAGTGACAAAATGCAAAAAACAGGCTGAAAATAAAAAAAAAATCTTAAATTATGACTCTTTCGAAGGCATGAAAAAAATCTGAAATCAGATTAAAATCTGAACTCTCACACCCCTGGATCAACTCTTTACAGTGCATCCTATTGTTCTTACCTTTTGTTGAGGTAACATGGCTAGCATACGAGATATGAAGATTCTATGTGAGATGAGCTCCAACCATGAATACACAAACCCTGGTGCTTTGGACGGCCTCAACACATGAAGAGCATTGCTGTAACAAAACATATATCAATGATTTTTCACAATCAGAATCTTGTGGATGAGTGTCATTCTCCACCCCCCACCTCCCTTATTGATATGACCTTCCCAAATGTTTGCTATCATGATGAGCTTTTCAGGGGACAAGGCAGTGTCGGAATACATTTAATGAAATGGCCATTGAAGACTTACACCTCAGCTATTCAGAAAAGTGTTGTTTTACTAAAATCACATTTACTATATATAGCAAGAGTTATATGCTTAAAAGGATGCTGAGAGAAAGTTAACTTGAACAAACAAAATGTCCTGGAAAGAAATTCATACAGCATCTGACCAATGCCATATGGGCATGAATAGCTGGTTTAGTTAGCTCGCTCAACAATAGTTGCATTCACATGTATGTTTAACACAGATGGCCCATGAGTGATAAACTCAATAAAATGATTGAAATACTTCCTAAATGTGTTCACAGTACCAATCAGCTCATTAGTGGATACATTTGTCATATACAAATGCTAATGCATACACACACCCTTTATCTCTTTATTCCTATTTGAGATATCTTACCCAGGGCTAAAAATTCGACGAGAATCCGAGAATCCATTCTCGCAGAGATTCCCCTTAGAAGATTTTTGAGAGAATCCAAATAGATTCTGTAAAGTTAGTAGAATACACTGTGTATGAATGTAAAAGAATATTCTTGCAAAGATTCTCCCCCAGTAGATTTACGAGAATTCAATAAGATTCTCGCAACCCTGAACTAATTTATACCCCTGCTTACCAGAAAGCGGTCATAACCTGGAAGTTGATGGCTTCTAGGATATTCTCTGGTGCATTGAGTTCATGTAATAGCATGCTGAATATGCGGTGATAAGGCAATTGCTGGAATTCGGTGTGTCTCACTTCGTGGTCTTGTAATAACACACCAGCTACGATGCCAAGAACCTGCAATCAAATCACACAGATACACAGCAATGTTACAAGGTTGGAACAATATCAGAGACTTTCCAAAGTTACACTTTTGTGCTAATATGGCATTGGGTTCCTCAAGGAGGTTCGATCATGGCCTCCTCTAGAGATCGTGAGCAGAGGGCTCCTTGATCCCTTCTGCAGTGGTGACTGATTAAGGCCACATGTTCTAGGCCATGGCTCCGCTTGACTTCATTCCTCTTTGAATTTTGCTCCATCCTCCTCAGACAGGGTGCCTGTCTGATGTTGATCTTTCAACATTTGGTATGCAAATTAGTTTCAGTCAACATCGTTCTAGAAGTAATCAGCCCAGTGTAATAGTTTAGTAACAAACACATCATTCTGTTTGTTAAACTATTTAACTGGGGCCTGATTACCTCTAAGATGTTGACTCCCTCACCGGAGCCACCCAACAAGCAAGATAGGAATGTTATGTCCATCACGCTAAGGGTGCAAATGAAAAGTGAGGCATATATGATGGCGTCAAGCAGTTACCTGGGGTCATGGACTAGTTCATTTTATTTTAGGGGTGTTGTATGGTTTGGGTCGTCCCATTCTTACGAAAGGTATGCAAATTAGTTTCAGTCAACATCGTTCTAGAGGTAATCAGCCCAGTGTAATAGTTTGAAAGATCTCATACCAATTTCCATTATGAGATCTCTACTGACCTTATTCAGGAGGTTGATTTTGGTGACAGCATTAGCTGCATCCCCTGAATGCTTGACCAAAAGGGCAATGAGGCGGACAAAGGCATCCAGCGTGTGAAAACACTTCGCTCTGGTCAACGGCGGTGTGTGGGCTGCTTCTGATAAGGCTCGGTAACACAGATCTACACACAGCTCTGTGCAGATACGGAAGAAGCGAGTGATCAAGTCATCTGTTTTCAGAATTCCTTGTTGATGCATCTGTTGGAAAAATCAAGAAAAAAGGTAAGATTCACTGTACAAGTGGTATATTTCGTGCTACATGAATTTTTGTGCTTTCCGCGCCAAATTTGCCTAGCGCAAAATAAATGTACCACCGTACGTTAAAAAAGATAAGTGTGAAAATTAATGCGCAAAAAATGATTCAAAATAGCTCACAATTAGCCTCGCGGGAAAATTATTGAGCGCGAAAATGTTGGCGTTTACAGTATGAGATTGGGTTCGGGCCATGGCTGTTTGATTTTATCCAGATTCTAAATATCGATGCTTATTCCACTTTCACAGTATATACAACTTTGGTTAATTTGAATATTAAGCAAAAAAAAAAAAAAGAACTCGTCCCCGCTTCCTTGGGCCCAAAACCCTAAGCGCTACACGTTTTTTTTTTTTTTTTTTTTATTCAAAAAGGCTATGCGCACACGGAAATTTTTTTTTTTTGTTACGTTTTTTGTTCACTTTTTTTTTTGCTGCTTTGCAGCCGATTTTTCTTTTTCTCTGGATGCAAGAAAAAATAAAAAGGCAAAAAATCTCCTGAAAACCTAAAAAAAAGAAATGCGGTAAAGATGTGTGCGGGAAGCTGAGACAGAGCTCTTTTTTTCTTTGGCCTTACAAGCTGTATGACTTACAGGTGTGCTATCTGTAATATGAAGCACGTCAGTTAATATTTCAAACATAGTATGATTGGTAACTATTATGTACTAGAAATAAAAGGTAGCGGGTACTTGTTTTAAGCACTTACCTGATTGACAAATGCAGAGAACGCTTTGGTACTGTCTTTGCCACCAGCCGGTGAATGGAACATGTTGACCCATTCTCTCAGCAGGTACTCGGTCTTCTCACGCAAGCCAGGCGGGTCGTCAAACTCTCTTGCTTGCGAGATACCTGAGTGCATCATGGATGTGGGGCCACCAGGGGCTTTGTCCAAGAAGGCCGGATCGTGGTTTTGTCTCACAAGCTCTATTAGGTGTGGCAAACTGCAAAGAGAAAAACAGTTGAAAATAAAATCATTCTAAAATGTGCAAAAAAGAGGTTTTTTTATTGGAGTCATTCTCTAAATTGTTAGGCAGATGTTTACAGCTTTGGTTGATGATCTCAGTGTAATAAGGCCTAAAAAAATATGTTTGTTTGTCCTCTGCGACCGACCCTAAAATGCCAAAAACTTGGGTCGGGTATTTTAATCTATTTTTTTTCTTCAAACACCTAAAATATGAAAACTCAATATTTTCGACGGAAAATGTAAAATTTAGCAGTATAAAGTAACATTTCAGTAGTATAAAATGCATATGTCCCTGAATAATGACCGACAATATTTGATTAAGCCCTGCATTGCTTGGTATTCGTGATAAAATCCATGGAATGACATCATTCTTTAAAATATATGTGAAGAGTAAAAAAAAAAAAAGATCAACCGACCGACCGATCCAAAATTTTAATTTTTCCACTGGAGGGCAAACAAACCATTTATTTTTTTGGCCTAATATACAAATGATAAGCTACTTCCATTCCAAAAAGAGAAACTCTACATGTTTAAAAAATTACGCATCATCCCATGAATTAAGAACGAACTGGCTGGCTTCATTGATCGATCCCATGAATTAAAAACTGGCTGGCTTCATTAATCTATTACTCACCCTTCTGGTGGGTTTGGAGACTGGTTGGCGATGCGGGCAAGGATATGTAGAGTATTGTATAAATCAGCTTCGTTCAGAATGTTGCTCTGCTTGTCATCAATGAGGAATCGTCTCACTACATTCATGGCAAACGCTACAGCGGCGTAGTTCAACCCATTCTCCATAGACTGTAAGAAACAAAAGCAAAATCACTCATGAAATAGTAGCAACTTTCACACATCAAAGAGGACTTTAAATGTACTTGAGTGATGCTCTTTTAAAGCACTCTTTTTCAGTATTACATTTCTGAAACAATCCCTTTTCCTCTAAAATTGTTAGTGACTGTATCTTATAATACTGTATAAATGGTATTTTTCGCGCTACATTTATTTTAGCGCAAAAATTAATGTGGATTTGTTGCAAATGGAATTCTATCCTCGGACAATGTTCATAAGCACGAAAATAAAAACTTGCAAAATGGGCTGAGCGCGAAAATATTGGCGTCTACAGTAGCTGACCAAACCCAGTAATAGCTTGATAAGATTCATCCAATTTGATCAAGATCATTTTGCTAACACACATGGAAAAAATCTACAATTTTTACTATACAACCAAAACTGACCATTTCTCACAATTACAACAGTTATGTTGGAGTCAAGTAATCATTTGAAAAAGTGCTTGATATTTATTTTTTTTTCTTGCAAAAATTCAGAATGGTAGATGAACATTCTTTCCCTTATGGCCAGAGATGAGGACATTCACATTCAAATTTCCTTGGTTTCAGGTAGGAAGTTCAAGAATTGTAGCAAGTCTCCTATAGACCATTCCTATAATTGACACACTCCCACCGTTGATGGGGTTAAATCCACAGAATAGAATCGGACGGAGAATCGGAACTCGGAACGAGGCCAAGTATGATATGACCCTGATTGGCTGCCTCCTGAGTTCCGATTCCCCGTCCGATTCTGTGGATTTACCCCATCAACGGCGTAAGTATGTCAATCATAGGAATGATTGGGTCTATACAAGTTAGCATCACTCCATGACGCTAAGATCAGTTAATGTTTAAATTGTGAACCCGATGGCTACAAAGCAACATTTATTTTATGTAAGGAAACTCTATACTCTATAAACCTTGAAGTATGCAACAAGCAATCAGACTCTGTTACAAAATCCATAGCATATCTCTTGTATTCTACAACATTGTGAACTGGTGGTTCTGTATTGTTTAAGAGACTATTAATGATTAATAAGGATTGATTAAGACCAAATCACTGCATATAAATATTTTTGTACTTGAATTGTTGATGATTTTGGTATCATTTTTGGCTAATTTTGTTGTTACCATATGGACAAACTTTGAATATAAATTTATTTGAATATTCAGCAAGATTGGGTACATGGTTATGATTCAAAAATACGGACTAATTTACTTCCCCGTATGGTCATATTGGTTTTTGCGCGTTACTTGGCTGCTTGTTGCATACTTCAAAATTTATAGAGTATAATAGCTCTGGCACCAATTTCGACAAGACTCACCTGTGCTATTTGCATGTCGACAGCTTGTAGGTTGAGCAGATGACCTCTCAACAGCTGCTCAATGGCATCAAGGTTGTACTTCTGTTCGCCACGGCTATCAAACACAACTCTAAAAAAACAT
>JXSR01S012704.1:13166-26585 GCA_000969725.1 Ophiothrix spiculata
GATGTCTAAAAGTTAGTAATATAAATTTTGTACTAATAAGAATTTCTCAAATATTTTTAGTTTTTAACAGTTGAATTACTCTTCGCTTGATTCCTGTGTAAGCGGCTTGTTTAAATTTTAGGTTTAGCTTACACTTTCTGCTATTTGTGGTATTAATTTGGTTTTCATGGGTTACATAATTTAGGAGAGCCAATGGTTTGAACTTGGCAGTACAAGGGTGGTGGTGCCTATGGATGCGGTGCCTACGGATGCGGTAGAGAGCCAAAATTTAGAAAATCACCATTTCAAAAGGTTTGACACTGCTGGAACATTCACAAGTGGATTTTGTGACCTCAGATACATTTAGATAGTCAACAACATGGCTAAAATTCGGTATATAATTACAGTAAATTGGCAAATTTATCATTTTTAGACCTTCCTCAGACCCTCCCACCCTCAAATCAGTTTTTTGGGCATCACGTTCTCATTTTTTGTCCAATTTTGACAAATTTGGTGTCAAAATGTTCAGGGGATCAAGCTGCATCAAATAAGAGTTAAGACAGAATGATTTGAAACGTGCCATTTTCTCCCCTTGTATAGCCCGCCTCTAATTAATAAAAGGTCATTAACACCAAGGGGTCTGTTTCAAGTTTAATGCATCACAGTAACTATTAAAGTGTTTAGAACATATCCTGAAAAAATGAACTGTTTACCATTAATCATTCCAATTTATGACTTGTTTTAGTAAAAACAGGCAATTTTGAGTAAAACGCATTTGAAAATTACAGTTTGCATTGCCGTCTATGGAGTAATTAACCATTAATTAGCCAATTATGCCAAAACAAAAGTGATATTTAGCTAAAAAGTAACTTGAATTGAAAGAGATCAATAATATCAACATCATATCAAAAAGTTGTTTGTTTGACCATTTTGACCATGTAACACATTTTTGACCCACCTCATGAAATGCCACCATATACAAATGGCAGAAAGCAGCCAAGAATCTGGTGGATGAAAATGCTGCCATAATAAGAGATACAATTGCAAATTTCTTACTTAGTTGGTGACCAGGCATATCCTCTCATGACATTTTTAATGAATATTTATCCATCAAACAATGAACCAACAAGGCATATGACAATTTTAATGCCACCCAAAAGAGAGCACAGATTAAAGTTGAATGCGCTTTGTGGATCTGAAGAATTTAAGGGAAATACTGGCAAAGAAACTCATGAGTATCCACAGATCTTGTCCCACAGATAATCATCGCTTATTGTATTCGTCATATCAAAATAAAAGAATCCCAAATGATACCAACGCCAAAATTGCTTGACATGCTATATATTCGAATGGCAGAAAGCAGCCAAGAAGCTTTGCAACAAGATGACAAAAGAAGTGGAATAAAATGCTGCCATAATAAGAGATACAACTGCAAATTTCTTATTTAGTTGGCGACCAGGCATACCCTATTATGACATTTTAATGAAGATTTACCCATCGAACCAATGAACCAACAAGGCGCATGACGATTTTAATGCTGTCCAAAAGAGAGCACAGATTAAAGTGGAATGCTCTTTGTGGATCTGAAGAATTTAAGGGAAATACTGGCAAAGAAACTCATGAGTGTTCACAGATCTTGTCCCACAGATAATCATCGCTTATTGTATTCTCCATATCAAAACAAAATCCAAAATGGTATCAACGCCAAAATTGCTTGACATACTAAATATACGAATGGCAGAAAGCAGCCACGAATCTTCACAACAAAGAAGTGGATGAAAATGCTGCCATAATAAGAGATACAATTGCAAATTTCTTACTTAGTTGGCGACCAGGCATACCCTCTCATGACATTTCTAATGAAGATTTACCCATCGAACAACGAACCAACAACATGAAGATTTTAATGCCGCCCTAAAGAGAGCACGCATTATAGTGGAATGCTCTTTGCAGATCTGTAGAATGAGAAATATTGTTAAAGAAACTCAAGAGTACTGTCATATACCCTGTTATGTACAGTTTCTATTCACCTCTAACATCAGGAAAGCCCTCCATTTCTTCCACAGATACAAGGAAGGGACAACATTCAGAGCCAACAGTAAAGGTACCAACCTTTGGTGGGGAAAATTCTTCTGCCCTTTTCTACTCAAAGTTTGGTCCATCCTCCTCCTCTGAATCATGAGGTTGCTATTGAGAGGAAGAGGAAAGACATTAATCACACTGCCAGAGGAATATTTTTGGCACACGGTTGTAAGGTGATTCTTTGTGATATGAAACCATTGTTTATGAAGTGACTTTTCCGGAGTGACCGTGTCAAGTGGCTGACTATGGGCAGTTTCTCTTCACCGCCAACATCAGGAAAACCCTCCATTTTTTCAAGGACTAATTCTATGGATTTTATCAATATTTGCCAACTAGCGGACTCTACACCAAACAGGTCACGGATCAGATGAAATTATATTGTGATCTTCCTCAAAAACAGAAGGCTAATATGTGTTGTATATTTTCAAACTAGCACACAATTTTACTGAGAATATCTGGGAGTACAGTATTAATTTTGCCTCATTGGTAGCTTGCCATCACCCATGGCAAAAGAACTCTCAAAACTTAAGAGGAATAATAATCTGACAGCAAATCTCCACTTGGATAAAAAGTTGGATCAAAATCAGCATTTGCTTCTTAGGTGTTGATCAGATAACAACATATTTACAAGGAAACCAACATATATACCAACATGGATATTTACTGTGCCATTAACGTCGCTTTGAATTTATCTCCGGAGCAGACGCAACCCCGTCCACGGATTAATGAACAAGCTGCAAATGCGCCAGCAGTGCAGCAACGAGCACTACAACCCGTTGCCATTATGAACTGACCCATTGAGGCTGTAGGTCCGTACCCGGCATACAAACAGTGGAGATCAGATCATGTTCCACCAGGTGGACAGCAAAAGGTGAAAGGCTCAAAAATGGTTGCTGCAAGAAAGATATATTTGGTAAGTGTTTTTGTATACTTTACGTAACTGTAGGCCTAATTTATGGTCTGATATCACATCTGTTCGCGTAAACGGCTATTACTTTGGGTTACTGTAAAGAAAGATTCTAGGCTGAGAATCTTTGGTTACTATAGGCCTACAAGTATCAAAAACAAATAATGACGCTTTCATACCATCAGCAACATTTTATATTACTAGGCATGGTTTTGAAATTACCACATCTATGTTCACACACTTAAAAATATTTATTTAAAGATGTGAATTTTTCTGCGTTTGGTATGAAAAAATCCGCCTCTTTATCAGCGTTGTGAGTTTCTAATTATTCTCATAAAAAGGAAGATTGAAATATTCACAGGATCCTTTAATGACTTCTTGCTTTAACTGCATTTTTTACTTCCCATATTCATGTTATTTGGGTTTTATTTGGGGCTTTTATTAGCCTCTTTTTATTGAATAAATATTTTCTTTGGGTATTTCAGGCATGATTTGAATTTACAGATGAATCATCCGTTTTTTGCGCGCGCCAGGAGTATCCAGCAAAGCCTGGATCCAGAAGGTCTTCCCCAATTTTTCAAATGCAAATTAGGTATCTAGGCGACTTCCTGGAGGTCTCCTGGAAAGTGGGTCATTATTGTATACAGGGGTCCACTTGAGTGACATGTTTTCAGTATCTAAATATCTACACTATTTCAGGCACTACAACTAATTTTAATCTTTAAAATAAACCCCAGAAATAGTATTTAAGGTTTCAAAACAGTGCACAAACCTGGTATACAGAATTTATTGGCCAAAGTTTGATGTCGTACATAAGGCGGACACCAAAACTGGAATACAGTTTTGTCTGGCTTACATTATTTAAATAAGGTAGGGTTAATTTTTCGAGTCAGAATTATCTAATTATCATAGTTTCAATCATATTGTAAAAGACAGACAATTTGCATGGAAGATAAAGAATGTTGGTCATAACTCGGAGACCAAAAATGTCACACTGATGGACACCGTTACACGCGACACCAAAGTGCTGTAATTTCTAAAGGGTTTGTTGAATTTTTCTTACTTTTAGTAGGTTGTTACTTGGGCACATACCTAATGGTTTAAGTAGCTTTAAGAGAAGAATACTTAATTATAAGCTTCAAATATCCTCTGGAGAAAAATTTGGTGTCCGAGTTACGCGCGACAGTGAAAATGAAGTTTTTTGTGAAAATATCAAAATTATCTCTTCCAATGACAGATAAAACATGACAAAATGTTAGCTTGGTACTATTTTGATGATCTAAACTTACAATTGACATAATACATATCTCAATTTGTTACCTACAGCAATAAAACACCAAGTGGACCCCTGAATAAAATAATGACCCAAGTGGCTATATTTTGCTGTGGGCATGCAGTCCTGTAAAACATACATTTATTGGCAGCATGTTTTCTTGGCCTGGGCAACCGTTACATCTTACCATCATGTGTGGTTTGGGTCATCAGAGACATGGGGCCGAACCAACAGGTTTATACATGGGGTTTATAGCCGGCATTGACAATATAAAAGATTTCAGAAAGTTATACAAACGTACAACCTCCTAAATTTCATGGATAATGTCAATAACATAAAGGAATATATATACCACTTGCAAACTAAGGATGGGCCAAATCAACCACCAAAATTTCCAAAGAGACACAAGATCATGTAGTGCATGGAACAATTTCCGCAAAAGCAACAAAAAGCGAGAAGGTGAAACTTGAACACATCATTAACTCTTTAAAAAAAATGGAATAAGGTTTGATTGCATCTCAGGACTATATGCACGGAGTTATGCTTGGAGTAATGAAACTTTTAATTGAATTATGGTTTGATGTGTCAAATAGATGTAGTACATGGAGCATACATTCCAAAGCAGGGTTATCAATATCATAAAGGATAATAATATAAGCAACATAAATTTTCCAGGTGTCATAGGGTGTGTGGACGGTATACACATGATCAAGCCGACTTTGTTAACAGGAATTCCATTAATGCGCAGGTCATACATGACAAAAAGGGAAGATTTACAAACATTGTTGCTCGATGCCCTTGAGTTGCACATGATAGTAGGGTGCTAAGATCAAGTAAATTGTGTGGGACCTATTGGGTACAGCTCAGGATGTTTGTACTCCAGTTGTCTATTGAGGATTTTATGCGTTTGGAAGGAGGTTGGCTACATGACAGCATAATCAATGGCTATTTAGGCCATCTTGCTTCATCAAATGGAGCATAAGTTCCAAAGTATTGTCATCATAAAGATAATATATGCAACATAAATTTTCAAGGTGCGATAGGGTGTGTTGATGGTACACATATTTGGATAAGCACCCCCCATGATGTTTAAGCAGACTTTGTCAACAGGAAGGGGTTCCGTTCTATTAATTTTTAAGTCATACATGACAAAAAGGGAAGATTTACAAACATTGTTGCTCGATGCCCTTGAGTTGCACATGATAGTAGGGTGCTAAGATAAAGTAATGTGTGGGACCTATTGGAGAGTGGCCATATGGTGAAGTGGATGGTTTCATCCTCATCTATAAAGAAATGAAAAAGCATCATCAAGCATTGGTAACACAACCCAGTCCCCAGCTACAGCTCAGGATGTTTGGACTCCAGTTTTCGGTTGAGGATTTTACGCGCTTGGAAGAAGGAGGTTGGCTACCTGATAGCATAATCAATGGTTATTTAGGATATCTGGCTTCATCATTGGGCTTTTGCAACTCCCCACTTAGTTGTGAAATAAAGGTCTTTTTACTCATTGGAGGCAAGACACCGGGTTTATTCATCTATAAAGAAATTAAAAAGCATCATCAAGCATTGGTAACACAACCCATTCCACAGCTACAGCTCAGGATGTTTGAACTCCAGTTGTCAGTTGAGGATTTTACGCGCTTGGAAGGAGGTTGGCTAAATGACAGCATAATCAATGGCTATTTAGGACATCTGGCTTCATTGTTGGGCTTTTGCAACTCCCCACTCAGTTGTAAAATAAAGGTCTTTTTACTCATTAGAGGCAAGACACAGGGTTTATTCATCTATAAAGAAATGAAAAAGCATCATCAAGCATTGGTAACACAACCCATTCCACAGCTACAGCTCAGGATGTTTGAACTCCAGTTGTCAGTTGAGGATTTTATGCGTTTGGAAGAAGGAGGTTGCCTAAATGACAGCATAATCAATGGCTATTTGGCATCTGGTTTTATTGTTGGGCTATTTGCACTTTTCCAATCAGTTGCAAAATAAAGGTCTTTTCACTCATTAGAGGCAAGATAAAAAGGTTCATTCGTCTATAGAAATGACAAATCATCATCAAGCCTTGGTAACACAACCCATTCCCCGGCTACAGCTCAGGATGTTTGAACTCCAGTTGTCAGTTGAGGATTTTATGCGTTTGGAAGAAGGAGGTTGGCTACATGACAGCATAATCAATGGTTATTTAGGACATCTGGGGCCTGTTTCACAAAAGCGTGTCGTACGAACAGTTCGTACGCACAGCTGTCACGATCAGTTGCCCACGACTCGTCGTAGCCAAGAACAGTTCTTAAATCTGTTTCACAAAACTCGACGTGACTGCGACACATCGTAGCGGCGAATCCTTCGTTGGTGGATCACAGGCTTCATTTAGCAAGGGGGACGATCTGTAAGTGCCTTCGCGTACATAGCAACCACGGTAGTCTGTAGACGTCAGCTAGAATCAACGGTTATTATCTTCCCGGATTATCTTCTATCCTGACAATTTATTATAGTTTAACGGTAAGTTTCAAGAATTTATCCAATGTAGTATAGGCCTATTGCCATAATGGATTTATTATTAAGCTTAATCAGTTATTCATGCATATTGATGTTCTTCTTCCTGACTACTTCACATTGATGTCACAAACGATAGGACCACACAGACTGTGACCATGTATCTGTATTGGTTTAGTATTTAGATTTTAGAGCCAAAACCTACCGTGAATTTATATGGTTTCCATTCATGGCCCATGGCGAATCTAGACTATTTGTTTACCATGTTGTAAATGTAGAACATTATTCTCTTTGCATGATTTGCAGGAAGTGATCAATATGATTAGACGATTAAAAGTGTAGGTTCTGATCACATTCTTATCCCACAGGGCTCAACCGGAACTAGTATATTTTTTTTATGCCAAATGAAAGCTCATATTTTTCTGATTGTAAATCCAAAATTTCACCTCCATATTCTTTATTATTTTGGACTTATAGCATAAAATGAAAAATAATTACAATTTCCATTTCTTGTAATTACAAAACAGCCTCTTCCACAGGGTGACATACTTTATTTTGCCTCTAAAGAGAAACCATAACACAAGCCAAGGTTGAAACCTTACACAATGCATTACAGAGGTCAAGGTTAAAAGTAAATTTTACACATGTGCTAAAATTGGAACCTACACCTTTAATACCTCATTCGTGACAATAAACGTTTTCTGCACCATATTTGATGGTCAAATTTGTTGACCTTTTTCCTAATTAGACACCGATTCAATCTGCTTATTCGATCAGCGTAGGCTTTTTCCAGACCAAATTTTGCTTGATTCCTTGAAATCATGACATGTCATGCAAGTACAATGAACCATTGATTGATTGATTGATTATAAAAATTGAATACAGTATTCTGAAGTTGTGAAGGTATTTTGTAAAATTTTCACAAGCGGCAATTGTGTTACGGTGATATTGTAGGCACAATAAAAGAGGTCCTTCACAAAGAATCAATATTAAAGAGAAAATCAAAAGTTTTTTGGTGTGAAGTATTGTCTACCAATGCTTAATTAAAAGGAGTGGGCTATAAATGGGTGATTTTTCAGTTTGCCTTGTCAAGAGATTTTTTGGATTGCACTTGACCTATCTCAACTTGAAATGACAAAATTTTTAGTTATGGGTCAAAGAAAAAAGAGTGCCAAGCCCTCTAGTGTCAGTATGGCATCATAGTAAATTTCTGTGTATTTGAGAAGAAAATGCATTAAATCTACAAATCGTTTGCATTGTGAAGCAATTTTAATATCTTAATATGTGTAAATAAGTTATGAAATCCATGTTAAGAGTTTTCATGACAATAAGACATTTCGTCGTCGTAAAAATGGACGTTTGATCAAAATCTTATAGTATTGCTTCAAATAAAATTAAATCCTGTTTGCCAATGGCCAAGGCTGCAAATGGTCTAGTTTAAGGCAAAATGGTTATGACGATTCCTTTGTACGATGGTAATAATAATGACCAGCGCTATGGTAATACGGTGGATAGCATATTTAAATGCCATGTATTATTATTATCATTACTTCACGAACGTGTAGCATACCATAAACGCAGTAGTCTTGTGACAAAGTTAAATTATATTTAGGTCTTTGTCTAGCTGCGTCTATAGATGCTCACAACTAACTTTGAGAATGCTTCACAGATAACATCCACAAACATTGTGTTTTATTTTCTATACAGATGTATGATCAACTGTATCAGCAACTGCAAAAGCAGCCTCAACCTCAGGAACTTCCACAGCCGCGGCCGACTCAGCAACTGCAACAGCAACCTCAACCTCAGGAACCTTCACAGCCGCAGCCGCCAGTCACAATGTGAGTTATACGGAAATCTAAAACACTATTTTACCTAGTTTTTCATCTTTATTGCTGCTCCATACATTGCAAGTTTTAAAATGTACTAGTGAGATGGATAAATTTAAATGTTGCTAATCCCCGATGAATTTAGACAGAACCCTTGAATTATTTTTATCGTACAGTTTTGGCAAAGCCGCCATCATCCCATGTTCTAAGCACTCATATAAGCTTTACAAATTTGTCTTTTCCTGTGTTTTGCCACTTTGTAAATTAGTGTCGTTAAATGATCTTCATTTGATCAGGAGCAAAATAACCCTACAGATCCACCACAAAATCAAATACACTGTAAGACCAGATTTCAAATATCTCAAGCAATAGTCAAATAATGAACTCAATAATTTATTACAGTTAACAATAAATATCTAAAATACGGTGTCTTATGAAAGCCAGTTATGAAAATCTGAGGGAGCAAACATGTTTCTGTTCCAGTATATGGGTTGATACATTTTGTCAAACTAACAATTGTACCGGTATGTTAGTATTTGTCAAAAGCACAAGTGATTTTATCTGTTCCAATCTCTACAGTGACTTAAGTGAGTGGCAGGCCCTCCAGAAGCCCCTACAGCAATCCATCCAGCAGCCCTTCCAGCTACCCCTCCAGCACGGGCTCCAGCAGCACACTCTCATGTCAAGTCAAGTGAGTATTTAGGGGGTTAATTATGTATCACTATCAAACCATCAAGTACTAGTATCTTTCTATGACTTAACAAGTATTTACCAAATTTGAAGCAATTACTAGTTTTGTCTTATTAATCCAATAATAATTAAACAGGGTGTTTCAAAATGATTAGTACCGGTACTCAAAACAAATTATTAAAAAAATTTACCGTTCCATTTTGTAATTCAGAAGTGTCTTAATTGATACTACAATTCTTTGACTTTAATTTGTAAAAAGAATGAGAGAATTTTGTCTTTTCGTTTCTAAGAACAGGAGGATTATAGGCATCACTCAAATCTATTGCATGCATCAATTCTCAAAATTCTTTTTTTAAATGAAAGCTATTGAACTCGTCTTTTATAGAAAAAAATAAAAGGAATTCTAATATCTCTAGATTCTGTGTAAAAAAAATTCATGATATTTGTCGTGATATGAAACCATATGTTTATGAAGTGACTTTTCCGGAGTGACCGTTCAAGTGGCTGACTGTGGGCAGTTACTCTTCACTGCCAACATCAGGAAAGCCCTCCATTTTTTTCAAGGACTAATTCTATGGATTTTATCAATATCTGCAAACTAGCGGACTCTATACCAAAGAGGTCACCGATCCGATGAAATTATATGAAGTTGTAATAGGCTCATGTGAGGAAAAGAGGTATCAGGATTACCTTGATGCAGTGCAGGAACTCATGCAGGACAAGAAAATAGTGTCTGTCAGAGTAGACTATGATAATGGTATCCTTACGATGGGAATGCAATTAAAGCAGAGGCTTATGTACAGGACTCTTTGATCATCATAAACTAAATTTATAGTATAGTTGTGAAGCAATAACAGTTTCAACATTGATTAACACCTACCTTAATCGGATAACAGAAGTATTAGTGAAACCACCATCCTATTTATTGGAGATAGCCTTTTCAACATTAAGGGGTGTAAGCACCTCACTCAATGTTACATTTTTGCAAATTTATTTTGTACCATAACTTTTTAACAAAGTGCTTGAATTTTTGACCTTATTTGGCATGAAAATCAAAAATTTGGCCAAAATCCTATAAAGTAAAAAAGACGCAACATGCGAGTGGGTGTTTTGATTTAAAATTCCCATTCCTAGGTCATTTTTTTTTAAATGTTATTTCTAGCTTGGTTGGAAGCCCAAATGGCCAAAAAATGTGTTTTTCGTGATTTGGTCAAAAATCAACATCACCATCATGTTCCTTATGAAAATTCCTGTCTGGAAATGTATACTTTTATTAAGTTATGGTACAAAATAAATTTGCAAAAATGTAACATTGAGTGAGGTGCTTACACCCCTTAAAAGCTTTAGCCACAATCAACTAATTGAATTTAAACTTTCCCCACTGACACACATAGCAAGTAAGTGCCCTGTAAAGTTGTATACAATTTGTAACATAATGTATGTCCCCTAAAGTAAGGCTCCTGTGAATCATTAACGGTATAGCTATAAAATAATTTAATTAATGACCCTTATTCCACGCAGTCTCAGCACACTATACAGGTATTCCTTGACCATGGTGGACCAAGTAGCCTCCATTCTATTCTAAGCATATCGAGGTTCTGCAAATGGTAAGAGTTAAATTTTTGTTATATTCAGAATGATCATGATAAGCAATTAAGGAGAAGACATGCGCTGAAGCAGATGAAGATACGGATGAACTCACCATAGAAGCAGCAGGGCTAAGATGTCTGGCTATAGCTCCCATGATGGACTTGATACAAAACAGATTTGAACGCCTCACGTTGAAGGACAAACAGGCAAATACTTTGCACATGCACCTCCCTCTGCAAACACATATCAACAACCACTCTTACATATCCCCACAACCTCTCCAACATATATTAAGTAGGGTTGTATGCAAACGAAAGTTCATTTTTACAACCCTGTCTGTGTAAATATTATTATTTTTTTAAATCTATTTGTCGTAGATCCGGAATTGTGATGATAGACAATGTTGCAGGTCTAAGACGGTTGATAAAGATTTAAGAGTGGGTACCAGATCGGAAGTGTGTAAACTAGACCGATTGACTTTTATAAGCTTTTGCTGATATTGCAATTTATTCACGCATTAATTTTTCAATTCTGATTAAAATCAATATTCGCACATCCAATCTCCTCATGACAACCAATTAAGTCTCCTCAACAGTCTCCGCCTTCCGATTTAAATACTTTGCAATCAATTTTTTTTTTAATATTATATTATTAACTTTTTTTTCGTGTTCATGAGGATTCTTACCCACTGCCACTGATTTGCAAGCACGCATACCAACTAGTGCTAGCCAGCCACAAAACATGAAATTAAAGCCAACACTCTCAAAACCATGGGAAGGTGACGAGACAGAGCAATTAATTATTGAAGTACAGAACAGGGAAGCAATTTACAATCACAAGATGAAACTACATCAAGACAATGTATATCATGAGTCTATGGGAGTCGATAGCAAATGTGATGGGTCGCCCCGAAGAAGGTTAGTTTTCATATTTTAAATAAGAATGACGCTGTTATTATGCAAACTGTGGCCTGGCCTTGTCAGTGCTACCAGTACCAGTGCCCGGGGGGGGGGGGGGGGGGGGGCACTCTTGAGAGCATATTATGCTGCAGGCAGCGCTTGACCAAGAAAAGGGCAGAAAGGTGAATCAGGTGACACCATACATTTAGGGTATCAAAAGCACACATTTTAGCTATAATTTTCAAGAAATAGAATACTTTTTCAAACCCTACCTGTCCTAGTGTTAAATTGGTTATGAATTTAAAGGGCATTGGACAAAATTTTAAAATTTTGTTTGTGGGTGATTTACTCTTCCCAAGTTAGAAAATAACAGTCAATTACCAGATATCGGGAAAAATTTGATCAAAACCTTCCAAAAAGTCAAAAATTTGAATTTTATTTTACTTGGTGATTTTGGGTATGAGGCTATTATCTAAACGTAATTATTGATGCTATACAACGAGAAAAAGCCAACGATTTGTTTGTAAAACATTCTCTCTCATCATAGATTGCAGAAAATTCAAAAGAAATTTTGAATTTTCATTAGGTCTCCTGAAAAGGCCAGTTCTAGAAATTCAACTATAGAGGGCAGTATTTATCGTTATAATTAAAAATAAGAGAATATCTAAATATTTTGGTATATAGTGTTTAAACTTGACAATGAAACTTTGCATGCTGTCATTATTACCGCTAATACTTCAAATGATGCAAATAAAAATTTTGGGGATGATGCTGAACTTGTCCAATGCCCCTTTAACTGTGATGTCACTTGTAAAAACGCAAGTATAACGAGTATCAATATTGATACATTTCAGTTATGCTTATGCATCAACTTATGAGATATTCACCATTCAAGAATGTTAGTACCATGGATGTTATTATTCTATTGTTAAAATACAGTGTTGTATCCATTCAGTTGGGAGTTGTATACAAACAAAGAAACCAATCGGTATCACGTATGTATTTATATATATCTTTTATATAACAACTAACTAAAGTCATGTAATTTGATTGGTAGATTGTACATCAACATTATAGGTTATTAACACCCACCTGAGACCTCACCCTATTGTGTTTTCACTCCATTATTTTGTAGGAATGGAGTGTTAATACAATAACTCTCCATTCGTGATAATACACGAATGGAGAGTTATTTACGAATGGAGACTTATATAGTTGTCATAAAATTTACAACAAGGTATAAGCGTGTGAAAAACAAAACACATAATAGACTACTCAATCAATGGGCAATTGGAGATTAGAGGTTATCAAAATTTACTGCTTCAGGTTCATACATAGTAAGGAATATTTTGTTGACAATTATAAAATTTGCTAAGGCATGCAAGGTAAATTTAAATGTTGTTACCTGTAACCAGCTTTACATTACAGCATTTATTTTGTAGGCCTACCGTGTCTAGCAATATGACGGACTAGTGCAATGTTATTTTGCATTTTATTTTTTTGTTTAATAATGTTATTTCATTTTTTGATTAATTTACGTGCGTGCGTTCATGTTGTATTCTTCATGTATTTGTAGGCAGTAACAATTTATGTGTATTTAATCAATTCAATTTTTTATGCAGAGTTAATTTAATAGGCCTATTCCAGCTTTAAAGATAAATGTAAAGAAAATGT
>JXSR01S012709.1:13804-25461 GCA_000969725.1 Ophiothrix spiculata
ATTTATCACCAGTGAATTTCAGTTGTGTACGCCATCATCCAAACCATTACTAATGATTTATCACCAGTGAATTTCAGTTGTGTACGCCATCATCCAAACCATTACTAATGTTTATCACCTGTGCATGTAAGTTGTGAACGCCATCATCCAAACCATTACTAATGTTTATCACCAGTGCATTTAAGTTGTGAACGCCATCATCCAAACCATTACTAATGTTTATAACCAGTGCATTTAAGTTGTGTACGCAATCATCCAAACCATTTTTTCTAATGTTCATCGCCTGTGCATTTAAGTTGTGTACGCCATCGTCCAAACCATTTCTAATGTTTATCACCTGTACATATAAGTTGTGAACGCCATCATCCAAACCATTACTAATGTGTATCAACTGTGCATTTAAGTTGTGTACGCCATCGTCCAAACCATTACTAATGTTTATCACCTGTGCATACCTATCTATTAATAGCAAAACCAACTTCATAGAAGGTTCCGTTTTAAAATATTAGGGTGGTTGCAACAACCCTTCGGAGGACGTGTTACAAAAATAGCTCATGTGGACAAGGGTTAAAGCTCAAAAATATATTAGACTTGCATAAGACAGTATTAAAAACTGTTGAAAATAAATCATAATCATAAATAAAGAGGTTATTTATGAACAGATTCATTGCTAAAATCAAGTTTTTACTAAGTGTGCACAAATGTCACGCCTGTCACAAAATGATTTACCCTTATTCTCCAAGTTAAGAGCTACAGCTCCAACAGTTAAATGTTTCCTGATTGGTTCCCCCAAGGAGATATACTGCAGCATAAACAGGAATCAAATTTCCCGTGGGAAAGAGATAGAATTCAGCATTAAACCACATTTTTGAAAAGGCAGTGTCAATTAAGGTCACGCCTGTCACGCACACTTTGTGTCCCCATTTTAAAGACAGTGATTGAGTTAGATTAAAATGTTCACTTTTTGAATCCAATATGGAATGTTTACTACAACATATAGGAATGTTTCCGTAGATAAAATTTACCAGCTATTCTTAAAAAAAAACCGTTCATGCAAAAGTCACGTCTGTCATGATGGAATTGGTCTAATATTTATGACCAGTGCATTTAAGTTGTGAACGCCATCATCCAAACCACTTCTAATATTTATCACCTGTGCATTTCAGTTGTGAACGCCATCATCCAAACCATTACTAATATTTATCGCCTGTGCATTTAAGTTGTGAACGCCATCATCCAAACTATTACTAATGTTTATCAACTGTGCATTTGAGTTGTGTACAACATCTCCAAACCATTACTAATGTTTATCGCCTGTGCATTTAAGTTGTGAACGCCATCATCCAAACCGTTACTAATGTTTATCAACTCTGCATTTAAGTTGTGAACGCCATCATTCAAACCATATCTAATGTTTATCACCTGTGCATATAGGTTGTGAACGCAATCATCCAAACCGTTACTAATGTTTATCACCTCTGCATTCAAGTTGTGAACGCCATCATCCAAACTATTACTAATGTGTATCACCTGTGTATTTAAGTTGTGAACGCCATCATCCAAACTATTACTAATGTGTATCACCAGTGAATTTCAGTTGTGAACGCCATCATCCAAACCATTAGCAATGTTTATCACCTGTGCATTTAAGATGTGAACGCCATCATCCAAAGCATTGCTTATGTTTATCACAAGTGCCATTAAGTTGTGAACGCCATCATCCAACCCATTACTAATGTTTATCACCTGTAAAATTATAAACGGCGTCTTCACCTGTGCAATGAAATTTTGAACGCTATCATCAGCAAAGTTGTGAAATCATCAAATCCATTGGGGGCTGACATTTTCTCTAGAAAAGGGTTGGTATTGGTACATGTTCCCCACCTTACTGATGTCAAGTCCATCTATCAAGTTTATCTGGAAGCTCATGCTTCAGCCTATCTATCATCAAGGCTTAACGGTGACCCCAAGGTAAACATTGCTTTGGACTCCAAGCTTTCCAGAGAATTGGTCCAACAAATGTTCTGCAACACTTTACGCTGACAATAAGCTTCAGCTATATGTAACCAGAGCGCAGAGCAATCCTTTAAACTTAAAAAAGACTGCCTCCTCACATTTATCCGGGAGGAAATTTCTGATACCTGGCTGAATAACCTTAAAGATCTGGTCATCCAGGGTGATATGTTTAGGATTTTGCTGTCAGAAAAAGCTGACCATATATGGAAGTTTTTATTTTTGATATGCCTAAAGGGATTATGAAATTCACGATTAACCCATTTCTCGACACTTATACCAACCAAAACCAATTTGAGCCGCTGGGGTAAACGTATGAATACAAAGTGTGATTTTTGTTCCAAGAAAGAAACTCTGAACCACATTCTGAATATTGTCATGTCGTGCTCGAACAGGGTTATACTTGGCGTCATAATTCAGTTCTTTGTTCCATGCTCAACAGTCATCTGCTATCCATCCTGGACTATCTATTGTGATCTTACTGGTGCAACTAAAGTTGCTGGGACTACCATCCCTCCTGATATTTTGAGCACACAACAAAGACCGACATGGTTCTTGTCAATCGGGACTTACAAACAATTGACATCATTGCGCTCACCATTCCATGTGAGCAGAATATCCGCAATGCTCATGAACGTAAGACCAATAGATATTCCAGGATGATCCTTGATCTCCAGGAGCTGAATTATGATGCCAAACTTTTTTGCAGTAGAGGTTTAATAACTGATGAAAACAAGTGCAATATCCAAACAATTGTCACATTTATCTCTGGAAACAAACTCAAAATAACATGTGCAAAAAACTCTTGAAAGAGCTTAGTAAACGTGAAATTCTTGGCTCCTATACCATCTTTTATTCAATATGTATATATCATATTTGGCTTATTTTTATATATTTTGCTATTTAGTTGTTAATGTGCCCATTTGTATATCATGTATTCTCCTGCGGAGATATGTGTATAGTTTTCAACTTTCCATCCCCATCATCTAGTCTGGATTTGTATGTTCCCTTTTCATTCATATTCTATTTGTTTTTTAATGTTTGTTATTTAATTGTGAATAAAGAATGAAATGAATAAATAAAATAAGATGGTCACAGCTTTTGTTGTCTTGTCTCTTTTTTTTTGGACCCATCCACTTTTGAAGACAATTCCAGTTGTTTTACCATTATGTTTCCGTACTCGTCGTCGTTGTCGTCGTTCAAAACGACATACAAGTGAAAGAACGTTTGTATGTTCTAGTTTTAGGTAAATAAAATGCTTTTTCTCTTTAAATATTTTTTTATCGATTGAATTTTTTTTTATCTCATTAAAAATCGAAGTGAAAAGAAGGAAATATAATCAGAAATATAAACCGTGTATTTTTAAAAGTAACCTTTAAAATTATTCAGCAATAATTTAAATCCCACTGAATTTACCCTGTTGCTAGGTATTTTGTTATTTTCGTCCCAAGTTGAATCAAACTGGACCTTTCACGAGTCGTTTCACCTGATTAGTTACCTTGGCGTACGACGACACCAATGTGACTGACACGCAAGGGTAGTGCGCAGTCACAAGAAAAAAGTTGGCCATTGCTTCGAAAACTTTAGCTGTAACTTCGCAAACTATTTTAGCTGCCGTTTCTAATGATGCTTTCGCTTTGAATATGCTCTGCTTGAAAACACCTATGCGCTGTCAAAATGGTGTTTTACCCCATTACAGAGATTTTAAAGTCTGCATGGATTTTATAAAATATCTGGAGTTTATTCTGTTGAACTAGGTTATATTTGCCGTCAATGTCAAATCGAATACGTAAGCAGTAATTCTTTTTTATTTACCAAAGCTTCAACGGAATTTAGCCAGTCTAGCTACCAATGATGTCCGTGATATTAAAGGAATGTTAACTTTATGTGGCTTTATCATTTTCCAGCAATGATTTCGGTAAGTATATAAATGAAATGATGAAGTTATCAAATGCATTATCACTTATTCTCTTTTCGATCTTTCAAACGTTTGGAAAGTCGAAGTTTGACAATAATTAGAACTATTTCAACATTGCATGGTTCTGTCTACAGGTGTTTACGTATTCAAAAGTTAAATCAGGAAATATTAAACGTTCAAACAAACAGAGTTTGACAAAAAAAGAAACAAGTTTTCTTTCTTCATAATTCAGATGTAGTTTTTAATATATTTCACAATTCTCCTTCGATTTGCTTGGTTTCGTGTGTCCCAAATATCATTACAATTCCTGAAATTCTGTCAATTGATACACAATAGTCTTAAAGGACTTTGGTCCGATTTCTGAAGATTTCGATAATGACCACTAAAAAATTTTTAAGTTTCAAATTTCAGCTGAATCGATTGAACCGTTTTGATTTTATGGGCAATTTTGTATTTCAGAGGTTAACATAATAATTGGACACATTGGTATATAGCCCTGGTACAAATTGAGTACAATTCTAGTACAAGATTGGAATGTGCACATTTTGTACATCATTCTAGTACGATTTAAGTACAATTCTAGTACAATATAGATAGCACTTATTACTAGTACAATTCTAGATTGTACTTATATTGTACTCGAATGATGTTCAAAATGTTCACCTTCGAATCTTGTACTAGAATTGTACTCGATTTCTCCAGGGAAGACACATCTCCAAAAACGAACGTACCTCAGCCATGAATTTTCATACGGGTTATTGGAAAGAGCAACATTTTTTTTACTAAAATTTTAAAAAAGTTTGAGGAAAAATTGAAGCAATGGGACCATGTTTAACTTCAATGAGCAGAATGATGTCACCTTAGTACTGACAGTTCACACAAAGTAATTCTACACCTACAAGGAATACATGAGTCCAATTGTGGGAATCTGATGTAATGTTCCTCAGATATAGCCATGTCCGATCATCTTTTATAAAGCTTACCAAGTTTTCTATGTAGCAACGTCACTAACGTTATAACACATACAAAATGAGGTATTCAATCAAACAAACGACAGAATAGTTTATTATCAGTTTTATGGCGATTTCATATGCAAATATTGTTCTTTAATAGTTTTTGGTCACGCAAACTGGTCTTCACAATGAAGTTTTTCAATTAATTTGTAAATCTTGAAAGATTGAATGCCCAACAAGTATGCCAGAATCCATTTACGTAAATTCTTTTTACGGCCATCTCAGTCCATCTACAAAAGATATAAGTATTAAAGTGTGTCAGTTTTACTTTATCTTCGAGTAAGAAGTAGCAATAGTGTGATAAAAGACAGTAGTCTGTGAATCCTTGTAATAGGTTTAAATTTTTAAACCCCTAATATTATCATAAGGTATAACGTTCTTATTCAGTGTTTTAGTGTTCTCCATGTAAGGGCCAATAAAGTATCTTAAACCATAACCCAAAATGCACCTTGTCCTATGTTTCCAGAAAAAAAAACATACAATGAATAATTACTCGCTTTATAGACCCTAAAATGATGGTTTTAGTACTTCATGTAACATTTAAATGTACACTCTTAGAAAGCCAGGATCACATATGAGACAAAAATCCTTTTTAGGTATCAAATATGAGCTTACCCTTTCCGGATCAAAGTGATCCGATAAGCAGGATCAAAAAGTTTGATCCAAAATGGGATCAAATATTTTTGTTAAATGATACTGAAACGGATCAAAATAATGATCCTTAATTGGATGTAACTCAGTGTTGCTTGCGATCCTACTTCAGGATCAAACTGAATCAAATGTTCCTTCTCCAGGATCAAATATTTCTGTCAAAATGATGCTGAAACGGATTAAAGTGTCTCAAATTGTGAACTTGCCATAGATCGAAGTGTAGTATCATGGAATATAATATAGTGTATATATTTTCTGTGATGTTTAATCTTTACGATGGCATTATGATATCCAACCAACATTTTGTACCAATATTGGACCAATTTAGGTTGCTAATGTGATACCAATAACAAAATGCCCATAGAATGCCAAGATTAGCCCAATATTGCTTAGTAAGATAATGCCAATGCCAAGATTGGCGATCGAAAACCGATATTGGTGTTAGCTGGGTAATTGATCCGGAAATCGGATCAAAGTTGATCAAGGTAAACTTGATCCGTTTGTTGATATCTATCTGGAAACGGATCAAAACGATCCAACAATTGATCAAAAATGATCCTTAAAGGATCAAAATAAAGTGATCCGGAAAACTACTCATATATTTGATCCTGGCGTTCTAAGAGTGTATAAAACTGAGGACAGTGGAGAGCAATTTGTAGGCTTGTGCAGAAAAAACGTATCGATCTTATGTACAAGGTGTCCCAGAAAAGTCCTTACAATCTTTGCATGTAATTTTCTTAGGATTAACGGATAGTTAGAAAGTATATCATGGTTGTACTTTGTAGCCCATGAATTAAATTTTTACATGCCGTTTGTTTCATTTCAATCGGTAGTGTACAACTCAAGTTATACTTTGTCAAATATTTGGATGAAAAATGTTCTGGTCCAATTTCACGATATATCATGGTTGTACTTTGTAGCCCATGAATTAAATTTTTACATGCCGTTTGTTTCATTTCAATCGGTAGTGTACAACTCAAGTTATACTTTGTCAAATATTTGGATGAAAAATGTTCTGGTCCAATTTCACGATTTTGTAAGTTCCCCTTGAATGAAGCAAAATAATAATATAATAAATAAATAGAATAAGACAGATATATGATAAATTTTCCAAGGTGACCCATTTTTATTCCATTCAGAAACACCCTTACTTTATAGCCAATAATCATGATATTGGACCAGACAAAAATCCACCCAAATAGTTGATGCAACATAACTTTTGTTGTACACTACCGATTGAAATGAAACAAACGGTATGTAAAAATTCAATTAATGGTCTATAAAATTTAACCTTTACATACTTTCTGATTATCCGTAAAACCCAAGAAACTTACACTCAAAAGATTGTAAGGTCCATTCTGGGACTTCCTGTATTGCACATGAATCAGCATCATAAAATCAACTTTCAAATGGTAAAGACTTCTCTTCATCAGGCATAACATAACACAAAGTAAATAAATAAGTAAATAAGTATAGAAAATGGATTAAATGGTAGCTAATGGTGACACCTCGTCATAAATTTCTGCATATTTTTGGCTAAAAAACCATTCTGCAGAAAAGTCATGAAATTTGTCAAAAATATGCAATCAATCATTTCTTTTGAATCTGTAAAATCTACGTTTTGTCATATGCACAAATTCAACGTAAATGATTATCTCTGCTTTATTGTATTTACCCAGTAGGCGTAAACAAATATTCTTTTGGCTACAGATAGCCATTAATTAAGGTGAATTATTCAAGCCACAAAACCTTGATGAAGTCTAGCATGGCTAGATACACTTAGCTTAGACCGTTCACTTTAGAGTGCACTTTCAGTAACAATACACAAAGCAAACAAGGTAATTTTCACAATCTTACCAAACTTGGGTTAAAGTCAAAATCTCCTGTTTCTTTTTTCACAATACTTTGGTATGGTGATAAAGAGTGGGCGATAAATATACACTCTGTTTAACAAAACCTATATGTAAAGTGAAACCACATATCAATGGTGAAACCAACAACTGATCAGGTTGGAGCTTTCTTGATTACAGAAGCAATTTGCCAGTAATAGCTGTCTGAAGTAACAATTAGACGCAAATTGCAATTGGGATATGGTTGCTGAGTTTCCCAGGCAATTTAGCACGTGAACGACATTTCAACCTAAAAAACCTCCACTTCATATTAATTGCAAATTAGTAGGTCAACAGACGATTGAAACACAATTAATAAACAAATATGTTTATAGTTTTAAATTTCTGCAACTTTTCAATTACAAAAACAACATTTTCAAAGGACACAAAAGCATTTCATGTTGTTCCACCAACATTTCTTGTCTGTCACCTTCAAACTGAGTCTTAAAATTACCGGCACGGTATTCAGTTATTTCTGCCACCGATTGTGCAAGCCTGAATTAAGCTGGATCTTGTCTGTATATACACCCTGAAACTAAAATATATTTGCCTCTTTAAAAAGGATTAAGCGGAATTGAATTTAGCTTAGAAATTAATGACACAGTTGAATCAAATATTTGAATGTCGCATGTCAAATATTGACTTGAACTTTTGTTTGAATTCACCTCTGCACTTGTTTTGAATAACTTATTGCAGTAACTAGCCACCACAGATGCCATATTGTTAGTTGTTTAAGAATACATGGTCCGATTTTTGCAAATTTTTAAGATGTTTCAATTTCAAATTTGAGTTAAATCGGAACAACCGTTTTGATTTTATGAGCAATTTTGTATTTTCTATTAGTCTATTCTTTACTGTGTTATAATATTATGGTTACCATAATATTAATAATTTTAACACATTTTCACTTATATCGCCGGAACGCGACATGCTTCAGCTGTAAAATTTCACATGGGTAATAAGAAAAATATGAGGAATATTTTGTTACCAAAATCTCAGAAAGTCTGAAAAAATGTTGACCCAATCGGACAGGGCTCCTTTAAAGAGTGAACACCATTTGTCTTTGTAAAGATTTAATCAAAGAGTATACCTCTATCAATATGATCAAATGAGGAGAGATTGGATACACACGGTTTACTTTTCATTATAGTTTCGATCTTCTGAACCAAAAATGTGCAAATATTGAGAGGTGCTCATTGAACTTTGCAACAATTCGAACATGATTTAGGCCAACAATTTCAAAATCTAAATCAAATATTGATGTTGCTTCATTTTTAGTTGATATATCAATTAGTGAATGTTTCGTATTGTCCTTTCCTAAAAATCATATATATTTTAATACAAAATGTTCGAATATTCGCTTGTTGTGTCGGGTAGTCCCACATCGAACATGAAAGTATTTTCTGTTGTCTGGAATCTTATAAACGATAGTATAATATTCAAAAGGTGATCCGTCCGTTAAGTACTCTTTTTCAGACATTTTTCAGACAATACAGTGTAAGCTATGTACGTGCTTGGCTTGAACTAGTAACACACAAAGCTGAATATAAATATTTATTATTCAAATAACTCCAATTCTTGCCAAAATACACCAAATTGTATTATATCAAATTCAAATAGTTGCTTTACTACCACAACTCTGGGGTTGCTTATTCCAATCTCACATTTTTTGTTCTTTTGACAACACGAAAAACAGCAAACCCAGCATGAACTTAGAATTCTGACTGCGTCCAAACAAACAGTCTTTTAACTTTTCTGAGTTCTTTTTGGAATTTTGTAAAGAATAATCAATTGAATGCATTGAGTTCACAAACCTTTGCTAGATTAATACTTGTTGTAAGTAAAAAGGGTCTTTTTTTCACTCTCTCCTTCACAGACGCGTAACATCAACGCAATTCATCATTATTAGTCTTTCTTTCTTTTTTTTTTACTTGTTCTCCCTTTTTTTTTTACTTGTCTCCCCATCCGTATTCTAGGTTTTCCTCTTATCTTTTGTATTTTCTACTCGTTTTTGCTTCCATTGCGCAACCGATGGAGAAAGTAATTGGCGATATCTTTTGGAATCAAGTCATCATTGCCAATATTCGAAAAGCACTGTTCCTTTTAATATATTTGGCACAAAGTTCTTTATTCCAAACAACGATCATGACTACACGAAATTTAAGTTAATACTCGCTTAAGGCAATTTAATGACGTTAATTCTTTGACAATAGTTCTGGCAAGTTAAGCCGGTACAGGTATTTATAAGGGCAAATGTTCAAATTCACTTAAAGCGTACAATTACCTGTCTTCATATCAGAAGCACTACTCCATGATCTACATAGAGGGTTTGCACGACGATAAGCACCATACACGCAGACTATTTTCGTTTTTCCTTCACCATGCGGTCCTCCAAGATGGCCGCCTGCACCTTAAAAATATCAAAATCAGTTGTAACTGTTGATTTACTGCATGCAATGATTTCAATTTTAACTTATGGATATGCTATCATTTCATGTCACTTAAAGCAATACTATAAAATGTTGATCAAAAATGGTTTATAGGAAAAACAGCATAAAATGGAGGAATGTGACTACCTTAAGGCGTTTTCAAGTGTATTTTGTGGGGGGAAAAATGTTTTTACACCAAAAAATGGATAAAAAGCACATGCATGCTTTCCTATACTAACACATGTGGAATTAAATTCGGGGTCCCGAATTTAATTCAACAAAAAGTCATGGGTGACGGGGGGCGCTTCATTTTTAACACTTTATAGTTTTGCTTTAAAGCGTACAATTACCTGTCTACATATCAGAAGCACAACTCCATGATCTACATATAATACAGGGTTTGCACGACACGATATTAAAGCATCATACACGCAGACTATTTTCTTTGGTTTTCCTCCACCATTCGGCCCTCCAAGATGGCCGCCTGCACCTTGAAAATATCAAAATCAGTTGTAACTGTTGATTTACTGCATGTCATGATTTGCAATTTTAACTAAAAGGATGTTCTATCATTTCATGTCACTTAATAACTTGATTTTAACGTGGTACTTCGAAACTTAAATGAAATGCTTCGGGACTTCTTGTTTCTTCTAAACCGAACATAGTGGACATGGTGTTGTAAGTGCAATGTGACGTGTTTTTGCTATTGGTAAAAGTAAAAACATTGAAAAATAACACATAAGAGGCAACAACTGACAATTTAGATACTAGTATCTGCTTTCTTGAATATGAAAATATGCAAGTAACTCATTTGTACAAACAATATACAATAGGATAAATAAATGTGTTTCTAGATACTTATGACACATCTGCTGTGTTTACATACATTAAAACAGATTAAATACTTTATTTTGGCTATGGAAACAAAATATTGTATTCTCATTAAACCCGATTAATTCTTATTAAACTTACCATGCTTACGTTTTATTGTTTTTCTACATAGTTCACTGCGTATTAAAAGATTTCAAAAAGCAATAAATTTTACGATTGCTTTACTGATTGTTTCGTCCGTGAAAATATGAATAGGAACTTTCAGATTAAATTGAAAATCACATTAGGTATTGACCCATTACATTGAGATTAAAGAGAAAGATTAAAAATAAAATGGTTTGTTGATCTTAATATAAAATGTATAATGGAGATTATTAATCCCATCAACAAATTTATTAAATGTCTACATGGAATGTTATAATCTTTCTTTGTTTTCAAACATTTAATCAAGTAAAAAATTTGTTTAAAAATGTATTTTATAGAGATGCAAGTCTACTTTGTGTCAAACCCAAAACCTGCGATTTCATCAGACCCCCATTAAATTCTTAGAGCATTTACAATTTGGAATTAAAAGACTTTCATGAATCATTAAAATGACCACAGCAATCTCAAGTTATCTTCATTTTTGTGTCGTCTGTAAGATTTGTGTCGTCTGTAAGATGAACACATAGGTATTACTTTGGTAGTGTAGGTGTGTGGCGATGGGCTGTGTGGCTGTCTGTCTGTCGTGGTTAACAATGTTAACCTTTTTTTCATTGTGCCATTATTCTCGCATACTTTGACCGATTCCAATGGGACTTGGACACAATGGTCCTTGGCAGGGGCGTCGGAACCGTGTGGGCCATGTGGGTTTTGGCCGCACCACTTTTCAGCCAGAAAAAATAAAAATTAATTAATTTAAATTAATTTAATG
>JXSR01S012710.1:16858-27581 GCA_000969725.1 Ophiothrix spiculata
GTGTTCAAAGTGTGTGTACTATCTAAAATTTGGATAGAGAGGAGATTTTTTATTGTGGACTTAATAAACCTTTTATGAATGTTTTGGATGTTGGAACTTGATTTCAGATAAAATTATAAATTCGACTTCTGACTTGAATTTTGAGCTGTGCTAAACTTCAATATCCCAAAGCACGTAATTTACAATGTCGGTACCTATGATAAAGGCTGGGTCAATATTTATGTAAGATCTACAGAATAACAGGAGATTTGCATTCAGACAAGCAAACGCCCATTGTCTTTAATAGCTAAGGCGGGTTTCTACATTATCAACAATTAATTGTGTATGTCTAGCCTAGCTTCCAGCATGCACATGATTGGGACTGGGGGCTTATTGTTTGGTAGATACCGAAAGAGAATTGACCGTCTGCTCATTTCAGCAGGAATTATCCAAGAGAAAAGTGACTTGCAATATATCTGCAATACACATACTGAGTTTTTACTTTGTCTGGCAGAAGTGTCACTGCTAGTAATAGTTGCAAACATATAGTAGAAGAGAGATTCGACCATAATTGACAGTTAATGATAATGACTTTTACAATTCACCAATAACGATGACTAAATATTAAATTGAAATTAAAACCAATAAAGGTTAAATCCCAAATCGGATATTATACAGGAGACAATGAAACACCCATTGTCATAACCCAGAACAGGAGCATTATATTAAAGGTCAGACTGGTCAGACTGGTCAGACTAAAGGGAATAAATCAGAATCAGTAATATAAAGTTCACCTATGACATCAAGCCAGTCATCAGTTGTAATATTCCCTCTTTATCTGTTCTTTTTTCTCATTAAATAATTAAGCATTTGAAATAAAAATCACGAATCTTCCTACGCAGGTGTGACTCCCTTAATTTGATATCAGCAGTTACATAGGCTCTGCCATTGATAGCTACTGCTAAGTGTCCAAAGCAATGTAAAAACGCAGTATGTGTATTGCAGATATATTGCAAGTTACTTTCTTTTCTCTTGCTAAATGAGCAGACGATCAATCGCCTTTCATTAACTTTAGGCAGTATACTCTATCTAGTAAATGCAAGCATAGGGAATTATGATTTAAAGGGGCAATTCATGATCCACTTTTCACCCTCAAGGTCACCTCTATCAAAATTGAGTTTTTTAGCTTATAAGAATCATCAACTGGTATATGTTACAATCTCCAAACCATTCTTTATATGTGATTGCATTTTGAGAAAAGTGAGAAAATGTGTCGAGGCCCCGACAGTAATTACAACATAGTAGCCTATGGGGATTTTTGAAATGCTGAAAAGCTTGTAAATTGGAAACGAATGGTCGGAATCAAATGGAATTTTCAGTATATATTTATTATGTACTTTTCTTCTTATTTAGCTAGAAAACAGGCGAGGTTTTTGTCACATCAAAATCAGGAATTGCACCTTTAAGAGAAAATGCTCGTTTATAGAAAGTGTCTGCCATTGTTTTGCAAATGCACTTGCTGCGTTTTTACTTTGTAGAGAACTCTTTTGATTTATTTGCATTTTTTTTTAAACCACTACTCAATATTCAATTCTTACAGGCGGGAAATTTCTAGATTTAATGTGAAATCAACTCTGTAATTACATTTTTGCTTTAATTTTTGCTACGAAATTACTGAAAGTTCACAAGTTTCAATCATTCCATGCTAAAGTAAAATATAATAAAAATATAATAACTAATTGATATATTAAAAAAAAACACTAATGGAGTGAATATCATGCTTAGGTTAGCGAATTCATTTTGAATAAATGACATTTTTGTAAAATAAAGGCGTTCAAAGATTCAGTCAATCAAATAGTGTTATAATGACTGATGCCGTAAGTCAAATTGTGGTGAGTCAGGAAACCCTTGCCTGACGAACGTATTATACAAGACAAGAGTTTTTTTTAGCATTTCAGTTTCACAAAACACAATATTGAAAAACTTGTAAATTGCCAATATAATATAAAGCCATTAATTTGCACCATCTAATTGCTTAGTGATTCAATGATTCCACAGTCTGTTCGTAATTAAACGAAAATGTTATCGTGCATGCAGGTTGATTCCTTTGATACCAGTGATGACATTTGTCTTGATCAAGTTGATGATCATTTAATTACCTATGTACAAAGTTCAGAGTAAAGATAACGTGTGTAAATCACTGTGTATATTTAAACCCATTCAGAATAAACAGATTTACTACAATGGTAGACTGTTAATTATTTATGTAGGCATTTGTTTTTCATTTTTCTTCCATCCATTTAATTAATAACGCTTGAGAGTGATAAGTATTCCAGCCATTCGTTGCGTTCTAGCCATTTATCGCGTATCTCAATTAAAACCAATATTGCTACCATCTTAACTGGCAAAACAGAATGATAAAATAATGGTACAAGTATTGATTAATTTAAACTAACGCAAGCAAACTGGAGTATATTAGAATTCAGCTTGGATTAATATCTTTAAAATCAAGTCTAATGTGTGATGGCTTCATATTTTGCTTATTTGCCATAAACATAACATTTGGATTGGAAATATAAAGAAACTGAAATTCAAAAATGCCGTTGGATCTTATTTATTTGACAGCCATAAAATGACTTTAAAATAGATTTATTGAATTGCGAGATAGAGTAGTCATTCTCACACTCTCTCGTGATGTCGAAGCGTTTATCATCGACTGAAAAGCCAATTATTTAAGATCACGAGTCGCCGCTAGTGTCATGATCAGTTAAGATAGGTTATCAATATTTAAGCGTTATGAGGGACAGAGGATTTTCTAGGTCAAAATCCAAATATATGTAGCCTACAACATAGGAAATAAAGATATATTTGAAAGTATAATCACGATAATGTGTTTTATTGGTTTAAGCAGGCATTCTTTTTTGTTGCTTTCCCAGTTACACAATGATGCAATAGAATTGCAACTTTTGTAAAAGCAAAGTTTACCTACTCTGTATCACTACTGCATTTTTTCTAATAGGTATTCATTTTTTGACTTTTGCACACCGCTTGCATTGAACAATGGAAATTACTATTCGAAATTGATGCTCTAAATAATAGGCAACTTTACGAAAGTGGAGGTGATCGTAAGTTTCTACGTTTTCTTGGTTTGGATTGTATTTGAATAACGGTAATGAAACAAGTACGGTGTTACTTTGTTTTAACAAATGTTGGGAAAATCGCGATTTTTAAAAATTGGTTTATTAGCCATAATGTAAGCCCTCGTTACAAATGTGGTGTCATTTTAAAGAAGGGGTTGCTAGCTTGTCAAACAATGCATCAAATAAATGAACTAGACTCAATTATATGAAATATAGGCAGCTGAAAAAAGTTTCAAAACTTTATTTGAGAAGTTTATATTCTTATTTTGATAAACGAAAATAGACTTATATTATTTTAAACATTTATCGATGAATGACGTACACTTATATCTTTAAAATACCAAAAGGAACTAAATACTTATAATTACCAGTACAGACTTTAATGTCATTGAAGTGTCAATGTAATTCTTGTCTTGTCTTTTGGACTAAAATATGCAATAACTTGATAGACATATATACTCCTTTCTTTTTATTTGCAAATACCAAGTACGTCCTATAATAATCCATTATTCATAAGAAACATAAAATTAGACACCTTATTATGCACAATTAATAGCTCCCGTAATTTGCTTGTTTGTGACATTTCCCAATGCTGTTCAATTAAACACTATTTGGTATTAAAACAGAGTTAAACATTAGCAATCTAGGTAACTGGGTTAAGAGAAAACAATCAGTAAATTTATAACTTTTGACAGAATGATTTTGACATTATCGTTGATCCTCCTATTGTTCCCAACATAATGATATACGAATATTGGATTTGCAATTTAGGAGATTCCCATCATTATTTGCATATTGGTAAATTTATCTGATTGAGCAAATGACACGGTGCGAATATATAGGTCACAAAAAGGGAGCGGGTAAATGTACTAAATCAATTGTCATCTAAAATTTACAATAAATTCAATGCAATTTTGATCTGTATTTTACATCACTTCACTATGATGCTATAAAATATGTCCCCATAAAAAGAAATCTAGGATGGACTTCGTGTGAAAGTAGGAGTAGAAATTCTATTTTACTATTTAAGTGGTAGAT
Source organism: Ophiothrix spiculata (assembly GCA_000969725.1). Classification (NCBI taxonomy): domain Eukaryota; kingdom Metazoa; phylum Echinodermata; class Ophiuroidea; order Amphilepidida; family Ophiotrichidae; genus Ophiothrix; species Ophiothrix spiculata. The sequence goes on from JXSR01S012710.1 coordinate 21,016, forward strand.
TGAATTACACTGATTTATTAAGAATAAGAACGAAGTGCTCTTGTCCACAGTTTTCTACACGGATATTTCCCAACACAATTGCTGGACTTGAAAACAAGCGAAGTAGAAGATACCTCGGAAGTAATAATAACGATGAGATCTTCAACACGCCTACCTCACATTCTGTAAAAAAAATCACAGAAAAAGACGAGAAAACCTAGACTCATTTGTGCAGGATTTTTCCGTTTTTACTTTGTTGAACAGTATTGTGCAATCTCCGTGAACACCTGGATATCTATAAAAGCTCAGCGTCAATCGATTTTAACCCTCGTCCACCTAAGATGGTGACAACCCCCTCTCCCTCCACCCCAAACAAAATGACTCCGGGCATCTAAGTAATTGTTTTGACATCCTTTGCGATCATTATGGTGAAAACAGTCTGGGGTACCATCTTAGGTGAGGGTAGGGTAAGCCATCAAAGTCCGTGGGTAGGGGGAGGGGAGGGGTGGTAACCATCCCCCCCCCCCAGGGGAGGGGTGGTAACCATCCCCACCCCCTCATATAAAAGTGGCTATTTTGAAAAATATATGCTTGCTAAGAAGCTTAAACTTACAGAACATGACGTCATAATTACGTAACACCTTGGCCGATTTTCATAATTTTGGTATCAATGGAAAGAGGAAACCCTACCCTATACTATGGTATAAAACAACCACACTTTTGGCACGTAAATTTCACCCACCCACCCTAGGTGACGACGTTGTAGAAAATAGCTTAAGTGGACGAGGGTTAAATGTCCTTTCAGTTTGATCTTGATATCATGAAAATAAGTTGTGTCTTAATGTCCGATGTAAAATCTCACATATCAAACTGAAACAATGAAAAGTTTGTTCTAAACTATAAATTTAACAACTTTGGAAGCTTTAATAAGGTACTGTAATATAAACATATCCAGATAATATTGATATTTGCCTTAACATTTTGAATTTCTCGACAAAACACTAACTAATTGGCTTGAAAAAGTGGAGATATCGATTGAAATATGAGTATATGCCAAAATTGAACTATATTTGGAAGACTAGGACTAAATATTTTGATGCGATGCGATAACCACGTACATAAAAAGTTATGCATTAAGGCTACAGTCCCGAAATGGGGGCCATTTTTGCCAACGGCAACTTTACTGCAACTTTTCACCTACTTACACATATCAGAATAATACAATTTTTGGCGTACATATGTAATAGAGTCTCTAGTTTACGTCCATTATCAAGGTCAAAATTACGTCAATAAACTACTTGGAAAAATTTACACCTTTTTCGCCGAAACCTTGACATTTTATGATGTTCGAACGATTCGTCTGTTTTGAAATTTTGACAGATTTTTAGGCTTGATACTTTTTATTGAATTACAAATAATATTTTATAAATTTGTTGTGTTGATTTTGAACAATAATGTAACAAACCCGCGTTGTTTTGCTCGAAAAAACGGGCGTAAATTATGACTCTGAGTTCGCCCTGTTCGAGCTGTGAATAGCCTGATTTTAGTATCTACATTATCTACATTTTGTCTGATATACGCATTCGCATAATTTACTTACAAATTGAGCATTCCAATGAGGCAAAAAGTACAATTTTTATGTAAACAAAAGAAAAATACGGCGTTTTAATGTTTATGTTTTAGATTTTAGTTCAACATCTCAACGCTGCCTTGATAGCTCAGCTGTAGAGCGCTCGATTCGTAATGCATGAGTAACCCCAGCCATAATCCATGGTTCGAGTCCCCGCAAGGGCAGTGGAAACTATTTATCTTTTCATGATTAAAAAATAGTTTGGATTCACATTTTCCTGAGCATAGGGATTCCTCGTACCCTTAAAACTACAAAAAATTCCATAAGCACTGGACTTATTTGTTACTGTAGTATTTATGTGTGATATATCCCTTGGGATGTACCAAGCGAAAGAAAATTATTAAAAGAATATATTATGTATGTTTAGATAACATATTTACTATATCCTGTCTTTGCAAGGGCAATTCAAGCATATTGATACAAACGGAATTATGTTTTGGATAGAATTATCTTGATTTTGAACTTTGCTTTGTACCAGGATAAGCAGACAGATAAGGACGTGTTTTATTGAGTCATTTGTTTTGAAGTGTTAAGCCTTGTTCATATTGAAACCATGGACGGATACCATAAAACAGGTTAAGTTCAGTGATGCTGACAAAGAAGTATCTTCCTTTAGTACAAGCAATTATAATTATGTAAATATCGCATTCTAAAAGACGATATGAATGCAATACTAGTACTCTAGACAGTCATATTTAGGGTATTCCATCGGGGTTTTTTTCCCTGAAAATGAGAGGCAAAATAGAAAGTCTTGTTAGCGTTTATATCTAATCACAGACAATCATTTAAGGGTAAATGACCTATGGATCTGCCCACGAAAATTTGAATCCTAACCATTTTTAAACATGAAAAGATAAATAGTTTCCGCTGCATTTGCGGGGACTCGAACCATGGATTATGGCAGGGGTTAGTCATGCATTACGAACCAAGGGATCTACCGCTGAGCTATCAAGGTAGCTTTGAGATCGTGAACTAAAATCTTAAACATAAACATTAGAATGCCGTATTTTTCTTTTGTTTACCTAAAAATTGTAATTTTTGACTCAATAGAATGCTCAATTTGTAAGTAAATTATGCGAATGCGTATATCAAACAATATGTAGATAAATGTAGATACTAAAAACAAGCAATTCACAGCTCAAACAGGCCGATCTCAGAGTCGTAATTCACGACTGGTTTTTCAGGCAAAACAACGCGGGTTTGTTACAGTATCATTGAAAATCAACACCACATATTTATAAAATATTATTTGTAATTCAATAAAAAGTATCAAGCTTACAATCTGTCAAAATTTGAAAAACATCGAATGATTGGAACATCATGAAGTTATGAAAAAAAAGGCGTCAATTTTTCGAAGAAGTCTATTGACGTCATTTTGACCATGATAATGGACGTGAAATCACTAGTAAAGATTTATATATAAACTAAAGACTCTATTTTATATGCACGCCAACAATTGTGATATTCTGATATGTGTAAGTAGGTAAAAACTTGCAGTAAAGATGGCATTCAGCCGAGCGGGACCCATTTAGGGACTGTAGCCTTAAGTTGAATATGGTGTCATAATTCAAGACCATTTAACTTTGTAATTCATAATTAGTTTAATTAACAAATCAACTTCATAAAGGATAGTAATTATAAAAGATTTTTCTTGAAGTATATAGCGTAAACTACAGAAATGGGCCTTGAGAACTATATCAAACAGTCATTATAGAAGCCACACGGCCTTCTGTTTTCAAATTATGAGATTCTTTATGTATTTAATACATATAAGTTAAACATTGAATGTTCATGTTTAAACATCACATTAATGATCTACCAAGTGTATTAAAACTGTATTTTAATAAGCATGCTGAGAACCATAAATATGCAACACGAAATGCCCAGGATTATGCAATAAATAAATCAAAGAAAACGTTCCCAAACCAGGCTATTAGAAATTGTGGACCATCACTTTGGAACTCCGTTAATAAAATAGTAAAGCAATCTAAAACTGTTAAGAGCTATAAAAAAAATGCAATTAAAATGTCTTTCATTGTATTAGTTGGCTTTTTGGGGCATGAAAATATTATGGAACTTAAATCTCATTGAAATCTGTTGATTGTATTGAATACTGAATGTTTTCTGTTGCTTAAAACTTATGTTTTTGTTATATTTGTGTTACCATAGGGCATAATCGCTTCACATCTGTTTGGTCTTTTGATTTTGTCCGCAACATCATTGTTGTTTTTTTACCTTGTGTGTTTGATATGTAATTTGTTTATGATATTGAAATAAATGAATCTGAATCTAATAATACATATAGCGGACTTCCTCATTTTAAACCTTACCTGCGTCCCCCAACGTCCATATTTCACTAGCTTAAGCTCTTTACATTTGTGACCGTCCACCCAAAACAGCAGTAAATGCCAGCTCTTGTAATTTTCACTTTTTTTAATTATTTGCAAAGACCATGCTTTAAGGGTTAAAATGACACCTTAAAGAACTTAACACGATTTCCAGAAGTCAAGTTATGGTCCGTCAAAGGTTGTCAGGGAGTAAAACGTATAACTGAGATAAACGCATTCAAAGATTAGTAAGCCCTATATTTTCTATTGATCGTCTTAAGAATATGCCAATTTATTTCACATTTCCTATAATTTTCTTGAAACGAAACTTTGCTGATATTTTGTAGTAAGCACTAGGATTGTGAATCTGTCAAAAAATCAATTTCGGCAAATTACCGTATGAGCTTGTAGCGCAAAATTAAGTTTCTGGCATTTACTGCTCATACGGGCTGGACGGTCACATTTATGCAACATATCGATGTAAGTTCATCAACTTTCGTGTAATAGCAACCTAATGATGTCTCTGTTATTTGTAGGTCAAATGGCTTCAAGTGTTTATTGTTCTTTAATTAATCAACTCATTAAACATGCATGTCTTAGTGAGAAGCACGTCATCTGTTACTTCATGGTAGAGTTTTGTTATTTTTCAAGACTTGCTTGCAATAGTAAGTCTATTTCAATGAATTTCGACTAATCAATAATAACCGATATGAACTAAAATGTCATGATAATTTACGAGACACTCGCCATGCTGTTAATGAAATACTTAAATTATTGAAATCATGTGTGGAGTTATGTGTACCTTTTGATCTGTTTCAATGGTTTATGACTAATCGATTATTACCGATATGGAGCCAAAGGTCTTGCTATACATGCACGTAAATAGCTTGAAATGTTGTTAATGAACTATCTAAATAATTAATTTCATATATGACGCTATTACTCCTTTTAAAATTATTATGTTATTGCACAAGCAATATAAATTATTGCATGCAGAAATGTACACGTTTTCGATACATACAGTATAAAACAAGTTAACACTAACATAAAATCTCGAAAATTTAAGTAGAATGGATATTTTCCCACAATCTATATACTTAGTTTTCTTATACAGTGTAAAACTGGTCATAGTTACCGACACATCAGATTAAAAAAAGATGTGAAATATAGGTTTACCATTGTAATTCATTCAACTCTGACTATAGCATTTCGAGTTTTCTTTAATAACATTGTTCGCGTTTTACTTTATGACATTGTCCATGAATACATAAAATAGTTTTATCTTCATTTTGTTTTTTACTACGCCATTTCCCGAGTGGAGAGATTTCTCTTATTTTTTTTTTTAATCATACTAATGTTATCATTAAAGATGGATTGAAGCTTACTCCTTTTAATCAGAAAATTGAGTTCACTTACATTATACAATTTTTCCCTTAATATCATTGTACAAAATTGAGGAGGGGGGGGGGTGGTTGTAGATCAATCGCAAATAGTAACTTTAAACAAAATGGTTAAATATATAAATATTAATAATCAACATAAAGAAGTAAAAAATAAGTATGCGATTTTCAAATTAACTGCAGGCTACTTTCCTTTACCTTGCACGAACTAAAGAAGTGTCTTCACGATCAAACTCCCTCTTTTGTAACTATAGGTGGTATCTAATAGATCAAGCAGTCCTTATTGAGAACCATCTATAGCACTGGAGTGAATTAAAGAGACAAAGAGTTTAATGATAGCTCAAAATCCTGTTTATGTTTGCACATTCTGCGTTTTTTGTTTGTTTGTTTTTGGTATAGTTAAGTTATAGAGGGTGACTTCAATTATAGCTATGGTCACAATAATCGTACGATCAGCTTACGAGCAGTGTTTAGTCCGTTTAAAAGGACCACTAGCAGTGAGTAAAGCGCGGCGAGACCATAGCTTAAGACTTGCACCTGGCTGACAGAGCACGTGGAGCAGGTTTACTATTGGAAATATATCAACATGGACTTCCACAACGCTGATGGGTTATTATTGCAGTTTAAACGATGACTTCAATATGAACTTCCATCAGCCTACCGGAGCATACGAAGCGCGTTTATTGGATAATATGGACTTCAACTAGGATGACGGAGCACTGAGGAAGCATGTTTATCGGAATGTTAAAGGTGATTTCAATATGAATTTCCATCAGACTGACGGAGCATTATAGGAATAACAACGGGCTTCAACCAACAATGACAGCATGAGGAGCACGTTTATTTGAATGGATGTCTTCATTCATGAATGACTTCAATCTTGGCTTTCACCAGGCTGATGGAGTATGGGGGCATGTTTGTTGGAATTATAATGGGTGACTTCAATATGGCTTTCCACTGGGCTGACGGAGTATGGGGAGCATGTTTGTTGGAATTATAATGGGTGACTTCATCGTGGCTTTCCACTGGGCTGAAAGAACATTGGGAGCTTGTTTAGTTGAGTTATAATGGGTGACTTCAATATGGCTTTCCACCAGGCTGACGGAGTATTGGGAGCATGTTTATTGGAGTTATAATAGTTGGCTTCAATATGGCTTTTCACCAGGCTGATGGGGTACAGGAAGCATGTTTGTTGGAGTTATAATGGGTGACTTCAATATGGCTTTCCAC
>JXSR01S012711.1:0-13719 GCA_000969725.1 Ophiothrix spiculata
AATTTTTTTACCTGATGGATGGGGGGAACCTGAAATTTTCTCTGAAGCCACAGGGGGGAACATAAAAAAATGTGGGGAAAAAATGTGGAAATCCTCCATTCCCCCCCCTGGCGTAAATAATGACCACTCCCTTAAGCCGTAACATTTTCAATAATTAAAACTATATTTGATTGGAGACAATATATTCGAGGTCTAATTTCGTTATGTGAATGCAAGAAAGTCGTATGCATCCATACCGTATGTCAAATCGTCACTAGAATGCGAGAAATCATTTCGAAAATGTTTCTCACATGTGCCAATGTTTTGTAATGGTTCTTCAGGTGGCACCGTCATCTGAAGAGTCGATTCAAGAGCCATCGACCCAAGAATGGCCATCATAATAGTGTGCAATGAATGTGCAAATACGTCTTTCTTGCAATCACAAGACAATTTATTTTTACAGCTCCAAACACTAAGAAGGAACTGCAAGCAGAACCTAAACTGCAAGAGTCCTCAACAAGTGTAGCAGCAACTAGGAAAACCCGTCGGACAAAGAAACGAGAAATTCGCCTGTTTGTTTCCAGCACATTTGTTGACTTCAAAGACGAGCGGGAGATTCTAATCAAGAAAGTCTTTCGTGAGATCAACCGGCTGTGTTTGGATCGCGGTGTCTTCTTTTCGTATGTAGATTTACGATGGGGGATAACCAGCGAGCAAAGCAAAGATGGCAAGACAATTTTTATATGTCTGAGTGAGGTACAGAAAACAATTTAGAATTGATCACATGAAATAAAATTCATTCAACTTTCCTTATATTTATAATACGTTATTCTGAATGAATAAAGCAGAATCCTAGACCTATGATAATGTTATGTTCAATGATGTTTAAAAATAATTGCCCAAAATTGTTGAAGTTGTAAAAGACGCAATTGGCGCTGGTGTTACGAAACCTCAGAAGGTGTACACCACCAATGATCTTGAATTGGTAGTAAGTAAGTGGCATGACTTGCTCGGTTTTTAATATAGTATCAACTTTCAGTCTCAAAGTTGAAATAGTCTGGCTATCCAAAGTTTAACTGGTGATATTTCTCTACCATGCTTCACACTCTAATGTAAAGAGGACCATGGAATCCTTTTATGAGAATAATGTAAATGCGAAAATGTGTATGAATCGGTTATCATACATGCTATGACACTAATTTGAATTAAATCATCCCATTCAGGTGGATCGCTGTCGTCCGTATTTTATCTGCCTCCTTGGAGACAGATTCGGCTGGAATCAGAGGATAGGAAATGAAGACAGACTGCTGGATGCAACCTATGATTATGCCTTACAAAACCTCAAAGGCTTTGAGTGGTTGAATCAATATAGATATGACACAAGTGTCACCAAGGTTAGTCTTATTTTGTTAACAATCCTATAAAACCATTGCTTATTTAATTTTTTTATACACGGGAAGGTAATCATGATATTTTCATTTAAAACCTTTGTTTTAAATATTTTTCTGCGGAGGGTTCATGAACCACAAGGCTTAGCAGTGGGATAAAATTCAGATATAAATGAATCAATAGCAGATCAATATCTCTTTCCGCTACACGTTATTCGCATAAAGAATACAAGTATGCGTATTGAATACTTTACTTTCAATTAGACAGCATGTGTATGCAAGACTGACCATCGGAAGGCCTAGATGTAAAATAATTTTACATCTCTCTGGTTGAGGCTATGAATACCTGAACGGCAAAGTTGTAAAAAAAAAATCAGTAACCCGATTATTTCGGTGTCTTTACTCTTAAATCAATCTATTGAACGTTTAAAATGAAAAGAAGTGAAAAAAAAAAAGGTTGCCCGGGGATTCGAACTCGGCCGCAGAAAATGATATGACGCTGGATATGACATTGGTCTGATACAAATTTGTCATGCACAGCGCTTTAGACCGCTCGGCCACACTTCTCGCTGTGAACACATTTGAATTTCACGTTACTTATAGATCAATATACGTTTGGCCAAAACAATATACTTCTTGTCGGTCTGTTTAATTCTGGCAGTTACGCCTGCGCGATGCATGAGGGCTTTGGATCGGTATTATGCATAGTAATTACCTTCCGCGCTATGCAGTATGTTATACGAAACTGGCGAAAGAAATTATTAATGAGGACTTCATTCTATGTTGCTATTGTTGAACATTACAATGCAATTCCTAATTTCGTCATTGTGAAGAATCCAACTCAATTGATTTTGATGTATTTGGTATCAAATTAATCCTTGATAAATAAAATATCTCGGATTGGTCATAAGATTGTACTAATGATTAAGTAATTCAAAAAATCTTAGCTAGAACGACTATGCAGTTACGATATTCATCTGCAAAAACCTTTTCAGCATTGAAAATGTTAACTTCTTGAATCGATATCGTGACGTCAAAATGGAAACATTTGTATAGCCGTGGGTGCTTTCAAGAGACTGTCACCACACGTGGTGATTCCTTATAGTACAAATGAGTACATTTATCGATGAGCACCGGAATCTTGTCTCGATTTTCGTTGTTTCTAAGGTTTGTGGAACATGGAGACATATCTGCTTAGTATAATGGTTTCCCTGACTGTCTGATATTGTGAATCTTCGTTTGTTTGTTTGCTTTACGTGAATACCAGACATGAATTTATTAATCTGATAAGTGTAATATTAAGTGTATATTGTACAGCGCTGTGACATATTTTTAATGCGCTTAATAAATGCTGTGTAATAATAATAATAGTGATGATAACAAAATAAGGCACACAGTCACCCAAATTCCCTCTTTTGAAATTTTCAGTTTGATATTCTATATACAGCTCATTTCATCGCGAAATCAATCCAAATACATCGTCATTCGACTTCATTTCGTTGTTTATATTTCAGCTGGAGATTCTCCACGCAGCTCTTCGCGATGCCAATTCCAACCAAGACAGGACGTTCTTCTATCTACGAGAATCACGGGTAAATCGAGAAGATTTGCCAAGACCAGGGGTAGGTCTACATTATGATAAATAGGATCTCATACACATCACATCATACCATTTCGCAATTTATACTTGTGATTGCGGTTCAAAAACCACCCGCTTAGTCACTTAGTATAACTACATCAGTCCACCACCATCATCCTCAAATTTTGAAAGTGACTCCCTTGTATAAAAATGATTCGGAAATGGTTGTTATTTATTTTAGATATTTTCATTCATACTTAATTCACACAAATGCTCACCTCGAGAGCTTCCTGTACACTCATATGATGCCGTAAGTACATCCCAGAAAGTTTCTGAAGTTTATGTCAATGTAATAAAATGTAGCGTCCTAGTGACTGAAAGACTACTGAAAGTTCCACAATCCTGTATACTTGTAGATGTAAAGGGGGAGTACTGGAATTGGTGGGCTAAAATGATAATTAAGATATACATTAGAATGAAGGGGAAAATTACCTTTCTGTTGCACTTTATTTGACATCAATTGTAGCTTCAGTTCATGGTTGAAAATGTAATTTAGCGAAGTGAAATGTTTTTCTTATTTCTTATTTATTTTATTGTTTTCTCAAGCTGTGATTTTTAACATTTTACCATTCAAAAATCTATATCTCAAGAAAATAATAAAGAGTTTTATCTCTTTCTTTCTTAATTATTTGTGTAAATTCAAGAACTGTTTTTTAATCCATATCAAAAGCAAATCGGTATTTCTAAAAAAAGCAAATTACAACACAACAACACAGCGTTGTGCAATGAACTAAAAATATTGCAACTTTCACTGTGACTGGAATCTTTGATTTTAGGGGTGTCATTGGGCCACAGGGGATGATGATAATTATCGTTTCGCTATTCTTAGATAATGACCCCACAAACAGTTCCCGAGGGGGTTAATGACAATATTGTTGGTTTATTGCATAGCTCAATTATAATGTTTCCATTTCATTTTTAGCCCATCTCTCCAGGACAAATCGTTTTTGAGATAGAAGTGTGCCCGCATTGCATATCGCTGAAAATTAACTTCAGAAATTTAATCTATTACACTGCAAAAACTGTAGAACTGTAGAACACGTTCAGAACACGTTCAGACATGCCAAAAACGCGTTCTAAATGTAACAGATATAGAACGCGTTTTAGACATGTTCAATGTGTTCTGGGATGTGTTCAAGTGATGTTCTGGAACACTTCGAGAACACATTCTGAACACTTTCTGAATACCTTCGGACGCGTCATGTGTTCTACAGTTCTACAGTGTAGAAACATTGTTTTTTAGGTTTTCCATATTTAAAAAATTCTATTTCACTTCTTATATGAGTCGAAAACAAGCTTTTAAATTTACCCAAATAATTAAAAAGAAAGAGATATAAATATTTATATCTTTTTGAAATATAAATTTTTACATGAAAAGATGTTAATAATCGCAGCCTGAGAAAACGATAAAATACACAAGAAATATTGGAAAGCCATTTCACTTCGCTAAATTACATTTTCAACAATAACTTTTGAACCGAAGCTCCGATTGATGTAAAATAAAGTGCAACAGAAAGGTAATTTTCCCCTTCATTCTATATTTTAATTATCATTTTTAGCCCACCAAGTCCAGTGTCCCCCCCCCTTGTGATCACGACTTATTCCGTGTTTAATTAGACCCGAAATCCTGGTTATGGGAGACATTCGATCTCATTACACCGACCCTGTCCCGGCTCAAGTTGCTATGATCGAGTCCAGAAGTAGATGGCCTCATCTATGTAAATCATCATTTTAACCTAAAGAAATAGACAATTAATTACCAAGATGACTCTATAAAGTTGTATTTTTGCAGGATATGGTGAAAGGAGAGAATCAGTGGCATTATGATCAACAACACGAATTACGTGCTCAAGTCAGAGAGAAGGGCAAAAGCACGCGGGACTTCAAAACAGCTGAGGAGGCAGGTGCCAAAATCAAAGAGGTAATGCCCTAAAGGTACATATGGGGAAATGTAAATTAACATTTAGATTGGCACAAGAAATGAAAAAGGTGAGAAAGTGTAAAAAATTATGATGAAGAAAATATTTGTACAGGTATACAAAATATTTTGTATCTTCACTTTAGATTGTTAAAAAGTACCGTTAGGTGAAAGATGTCTGTCATTGCTGGTTTTCACCGACTTAAAGTCAATTTCTGTTTCATAGGGGTAGACATTTTACGGGCCTTTCTGGCCTTCCAGCCTACTCCTCCATTAGTTTTGTTTTTTATTTCATGTGTTTTGATGTACTCTTGTGTGTTTTTTAATGGAAATAAAAGTTGATACTAAATAATGATTTAGTTCAAGTAAATGGTTCAGATAAAACAGCAGCATTCACCTCATTATTGCACAAAACCTAATTGATTTGAACTTACAAGAAAATGACATTTTCTTTGCCCGGCAGGATTTGATGCGCTGCATTAATGAGGATTTTCCACCCGGCTCACAGCTCACCCACGTGGAACGAGAACGGGAGGCACATCAAGCTTTCGCTGACGTCCGTAGACGAGTGTACATTGGACGGGAGGAATACTTTGAAGCGATCGACAAACATTTTGAAAAGACGGTTGCAAAAGGAGATAACGAACCCCTTGTCATACTTGGTACTTCCGGTTGCGGGAAGTCTGCGTTAGTTGCAAATTGGTGTGGTAGATTTGAGGAAAAGAACCCTGATGACTTCCTGTTTATGCATTTCATCGGAAGTTCTGCTGAAAGTGCCTCGCATTTGAATTTATTGAGAAGGTGAGTAGTATAGTCTATGTATGCGTGTCCTTGCACATAATTATTAGTACAACTACCAGACATACAGACATGCAGTAAAACTTAGCTAATACAAGACAATACTTCTACATAGCACTTCCGTTTCAAAGGTTTTGAAATTAGTTCTTCGTTTTTTTTTAATTCAAAGGTTGTATGAGGAACTTCGGGAGTATTTGCAGCAAGATCTAGCAATACCATCAAGTGAGAAAAGTCTAATCCTTGAGCTTCCATCATGGCTGAAGCTTGCCAGCAATCGTGGAAACCGCATAATGTTGGTACTCGATGCCCTGAATCAGCTGGACAGCGGTGTGGGACAATCTGGTGAAGAGCAGGAATTGAAGTGGCTCCCAAAGGAGTTACCGGACAACGTGTACCTGCTGATGTCTACACTACCAGGAAAGGTATGAATATACTCGATGAAAGTGATAGGGATCTTAACGAGGAACGCCCCACCTAATCAGTTTAATGTATGACTCATAATTCTTTTATTTCACACATCTTTAATGAATTAGTAAATTAGGATAAGTAAACATAAAATCAACAGAACAAGAAAAACAGAATGTAAATAAGCTAACTTCTTTCAGCTATTTGAAAAAGAATGCTTACAAAGCTCCTTCTGATTGAACCCAGTGTGTGGCACGTGATACTGACAACCAAATGATCGGAAATTGAGCTGTTGAGACATCTAATTTTGATATGTTACAGACAAGATTTTCACACAATTGTACACAATATCCCAACACACAATATCAGGTATTTTTTGTCCGTTGAAAACACCAGGAGCATTCAATATAACAAAAACGTACCTTTTTGTACATGCATATCCATTCATGTCCATTAGAGTAAAGTCTAAGCCTGTGTAGACAGTATTTGCAAACTCAAGTTAATCTAGTCATCATTTGGTCATGATTGTGTTCATACAACCAAGAGCTGTAAAAAGAAGTTCCACTCATCTACCAGATCAGGAAGCATGTCCACAGACACTTAAAACTTTTTTTTTCAGAGTTAGAGTTATTACGACTTAAAGTTACTTACATGACTTAGGTTTTGTGATAATTTCCAGTAAATAACCACCAATTACCAGCCAATTCTGCAGACTATGGAATTTAACCGTGATAAAGAATTGTTGCTCTTCGTGGACATTATTGAATACTTTCTTGGACAAATTAAAAATATTTTTACTTCAAGATTTTGAGGTATATGGACATTGCTGGACTTTTGAAGACACCAAAAGTTGTATTTACCTGGCTTTATGGTAATAATAGGACATAGCTGTACTAAATTTATAAACAGTTCAGTTCTATAATTTTTAAAGATAAATTGTACCTATAAAGTATTACCTTTTTATTATTACAATAGGCAAAGCAAGCTGTGGAGGATGCAGGCTGGGCTACTATGCAGGTGTATCCTCTGAATCCATCAGAAAAGATGGAGATCATAACTACTTACATGTCTTTATTCAGCAAGACCCTCAATGAAGAGCAACTGGCAACTATTGTTGATGTAGAGCAGACTAATAATCCGCTCTACCTAAAAGCATTGCTGGATGAGGTACGTCGATGTATTCGCACCATATTATATGATACTGCTACTACTAATAATAATGATAATGGAATTTTTATAGCGCCTTTTTACTATACATGTATGCAAAGCGCTGTTGCCAATTATTATACGCTGCCATCAGGAAACCGTCACATTCAGGGTGGCTGCATGGCCGATGCGCACACCCTATCTGCACTTAGATTGTAATGTTCCCCATAACAGCTCCCAAATATCGCTCGGGTCGACGAGGCAATTGAGATTAAATGCCTTGCCCAAGGACATAACCCGTTGGCCATAGCGGGGCTCGAACCCACGACCTACCGATTCGCAGTCCTGCGCTGTTGCACTAGACCACACGAGCTCTCAACAACTAAATATGTTGTTATAGTGTTAAAAAAAATCAAGATTATGCGTACTATATAGATATCTCTTGACCATTTTCCACTGGAAAAAGTATTTGACCCTAACCATGACCCGACCATAACTCACTACAACCCTGACCCGAACTTAACTAACTAACCATGACCCGACCCTAACCCTAAAATTTTGGATGGGACCTAGAGTATACTTGATCTAATACTTGTTTTATACTTTTTTCAAAAGATTCGTATGTTTGGTAGCTACGAGCAGCTGACAGATGCAATCAAGGAATACGTGAAAGCAAAGGACCCTGGTGAACTCTTCGTCAAGATTCTAGAACGCCTTGAAAGGGACTTTGAGAGTGGCTCTGAAGCAAAGTAAGATCTGAACAATCAAATTTCATTTTAAGGGAGGTCGGAGCCTCACGATTTCTGAAAATTTATTTTGATCATACCTAAAAAAGTAAAATATATAAAATTATACATTTTAAGAATGGACATTTTTCAAGGAATCTATTTATAGCATCAGATTCTTGATTTAAGACTTGCTTTTTGGTAACTCACCAAAAACGAGTTATTTTGCCAAAAGTTTTTGAACAAGCCTAGAAAAAATATTATTTGGCCAAAAAAATAGGTATCTATATCGATAGTTCTAGGGAATGTTTTCTCAAGTTTTTGTTTAATCCCCTAAATTTTGTCCGAATAGGCCAAAAATTCATTTGTTTCAAAATATCACTTTTTTGGCACTTTTTGGGTCATTTTTGTAAAAATTAGGAATTTAATCAAATGAAACCATTCCCTAGAACTATCAATCTAGATGATGTGTACCTATTTTGGAAGATTTTTGCCAAATAATACTTTTTCTAGGCTTGTTCAAAATTTTTTGGCAAAATAACTCGTTTTAGCAGAGATTTTTAAAAGCGAGTTCTTAAAATTTGAATTTGATGCTATAAATGGATTCCTCAATGATGTTACTTGTGAAAAATTTTCTTTCTAAAAATGTATACATTTATGTAGTTAACTTTATTAGTTTTCAAGTTACAAAGTAAACAATTTTAAGGGATTGTGAGGCTCCTACCTCCCTTAAATATCTGCTTTAAAAAACGTATGACTCTTCAGTGCCTTCTGAACATGTATTCTAGCTTTCTGACAGCTCAATAACTTATATCATGTTAATATTTTACTTCAAAAAAATTCAATAATCAAATGAACAGTATTCTTTATATTGTTTAATTTTGTTTCCATCCATTTGTAGAGTTGGCCTTGTGCGTAATACTACAGTTGCTATATGGTGTTCCCACAGGGGCATGAGTGAACAAGAACTACTCAACTACTTGCAGGTATTTTCTCGCTAGTTTAGAACGTTTAATGTTTTTTCAACTCACAATGTTAAGAAAATTTCTTTAAGTTTGCCTCCGCAGCCTTTCCTATCATCCTTTTTTCAAATAAAATGAAATCCTGGCCTGGTTGTGATTTGTCTGATTGTTATTAATGTTCTAGTGCATACGATGCGTATTTCTCCATTCCTTTTTCTGATTACGTATTAGAAATACGGTAGCATCAGTTCTTATCTCGTATGCTAGTGTGTAGCGTTACAGCTTTATATCCTTGTACCTATGTTCAGTTCGTCAATCTCCCAACTTTAGATATATATAGTATATTAGATAGATGGTCGCAGCAGGAATGCTCCTGAACAATGGATTGTCTCGTATTCTGTTTATGTGTTTGTGTTGTACTGGAACCTACTGCCACGCTACTTGGTTATTAAAACTCTCGGTTTATCTGAGAGGCCGAGTAGCTTAGTGGTTAGAGCGCTCGCAATGCAAGCGAGAGGTCCGGGGTTCGAGTCCCTGTTCGGCCAGGATTTTTTTCAAATAAAATGAAATCCTGGCCTGGTTGTGATTTGTCTGATTGTTTTAATGTATTAGTGTATGATGCGTATTTCCCCAATTTTTTATCTGATTATGTATTAGAAATACGGTAGCATCAGTTCTGATCTCGTATGCTAGTGTGTAGCGGTATAGCTTTATATCCTTGTACCTATGTTCAGTTCGTCAATCTCCACACTTTAGATATATAGTATATTAAATAGATGGTCGCAGCAGGAATGCTCCTGAACAATGGGTTGTCTCGTGTTCTGTTTATGTGTTTGTGTTGTACCGGAACCTTCTGCCAGGCTACTTGGTTATTAAAACTCCCGGTTTATCTGAGAGGCCGAGTAGCTCAGTGGTTAGAGCGCTCGCAATGCAAGCGAGAGGTCCGGGGTTCAAGTCCCTGTTCGGCCAGGATTTTTTTCAAATAAAATGAAATCCTGGCCTGGTTGTTATTTATCTGATTGTTATTAATGTTCTAGTGTACGATGCGTATTTCTCCATTCCTTTATCTGGCCATATAGATAATATCGTATATCTATTTCATCTATACTCTGTTACAAGATCCATAACAATCCCTTGTATTTTACAACAATGTGAACTGGTGGGTTTGTATGGTGTAAAAGACTAGTAATGATTGATTAGGATTGATAAAGACCAAATTACTGCGTATTAATATTTTTTGTACATGAATCATTCATGATACCATATTAGTTATTAAAATTCATTAAAGCATGTGCATCTCATGAATTAAACTTTCATGTTACAGTAAAAATTGAGTATTTGAAATGGTCTTGTTAACTGTAAGCCAAATAAATCATTATTGTTTACAAACTTTGACTTTGTGGAGAAACTGAAAATATTGTTCATATCATTTGGTTTGACTCAAATGTAGGATTGCATTAAATAAACCCTTTGTGATTTTTCTAAAGGTTCAATCTCACATCTGGTCTCCATTCTACCTATCACTCGAGGAGAATCTTGTGAACCGCAACGGTCTGGTGAATTTCTTCCACGACTACATGCGTCAAGCGGTAGAACGCAAATATCTCTCGACCAAGGAGGATAAACTCAAGGGATATGTTGCTCTGGCGGATTTCTTTGGTGGTCAGGACATTGACGACAGATATGTAAGACAATTCTATGAAGGAAAGAAGAGGAGAAAAAAAGAAAGAAAGAAGACGAAAGTATAAGAGGAAGAAGGGGAAAAAGAATGAAGACGGGAGAGCTGTAAGAGATAAAGAGATGGAATATGGAAGAGATGAGGAACTTGAGATAAGACAGAAGGATGGAAGTGGGGTATGAGTGAGATAAAGAGTCGGGAGAGACAGGGAGCATGGAAGAGTTGGAAAGTTAAGATGGGAGTGAGATGGGAGAGAGTTAAGGGATTTGAACGAGATGGGAAGATGAAAGGAAATGTCAGATATGAGTGTGTGGGGGATGTTAGAGATGCAAAGATGGGTAGATATTGGATGGAGGAGATGGGGAGTTTGGGAATTAAAAGAGATAGGCCAGATGGGGAAGACGAAACAAAAAGGAGAAAGGAGGAGAAGGAGAAGAAGAAGAAGAAGAAGAAATATATTTAGTATATTCAAAACGTACACTCTTAGAAGGCCGGGATCAAATATACGAGTAGTTTTCGGGATCATTTTATTTTGATCCTTTAAGGATCACTTTTGATCCTTTTGCGGATCAATATATACAAATGGATCAAATTCACCAGGATCATTTTTCATCCTTTTTTAGGATCATTTTATTTTGATACTTTTTGATTACAATATCAAAGTTTTGATCCGTATTTTCTGGATTACTTTGATACGGAAAGGATGAGCTCACATTTTGATACCGCGTTTGGATCCAACGTAATGTTTTGTTTCATATTTGAGTACACCCCATAACTGCTACATAGCGGGGAATGTATACAATGTGTAACATGTATAAATACGTTGATTTCATCACACAGTCCCGTGGTCGAGTGGTCAGAGCGTTGGACTCGTAATTACCAGCAGGTGTAAGTGCGGCGTGGGTTCAAACCCTGCTAGGGTCACTTCAGTGTGATGTTTTTATGCAGATCTTTTTTATAAGAAATATTTGATCCTTTTTTCGGATCAAAAATTGTGATCCTTATTTTGGGATCATTTTGATCCTTAAAGGGTAAGCTCATATTTGATACCTAAAAAGGATCAAAATTGATCCTTTTTGTCTCATATTTGATACTTTCTTTCTAAGAGTGTACAGTCAAAGTTGCATCCACACAACGACTCTATAAACAAAAGATTCATTTCAATTTGTACATCTAACAGGTACATGAAATGCCGTATCTCCTAGCTGAAGCTGGGGAGATGAAGCGACTCAAGGCCACCGTACTCAATATTGCCGTATTCCGAAGGCTCATGAATACTGAAGAAGGAAAATATGAACTTATCAAATCCTGGCAGCTGGTATGTAAAACATTGTGCCAAAACATGAGAATATTTAAAAAAATACAAATTGCCACAAAACAGTTTGTCACAGCAAGTGACTTCTGACATTGTCCACAATTCTTTTGCATAATAACATTATGTTCTCTGACTACAGAGAAACAAATTATTAAATAACTATTACAAACATTATCTACTCATGATTGAAAATTCAGGAAAATTAGGACAAGTTTGTTTCCCCGTCTTTGACATATTAAATGATGCTTCGCTAAATTTGCTTATTTGATGTACCGTGTTATTGTGACCTTTGATACAGCTTGGTGGTTATGACAATGTTGAAGAGGAATATCTTGGAGTTTTGCTCGGATCTGATTGGAAGACTGTTGGAGACAAGGCGCACCTGATGAAAACAATGGCAGGATTTTTCAACCAGCTCGGATTGCTTAAAGGAGCTAAGTAAGAATAATAATGTGTTACTCTCTCCTAGAAATATTGTAGTTTTGAGTAGGTAGTTTTCCTCTCTCAAAATGGCAGCACTACAAAATGGCGCCTAGCCGAGAGTCAGCAAGACCAAAACTTGATTGATGGCCAAGAATTTCAAAACTAGTGCGTGGCCAATATAAACAGTTTGCCGCTTTTATTATGTGCAATTGTTCTTTGAATATTAACCCCTATCCTCAATGATGTTACTTGTGAGAACAGGTACATTTTAAATTGTATATCTATGAGAATGTTCAAGATTTCGATCGGGATATTAACATTTTGTTAAAAAATCACTATTGGTCACAGCTTTTGTCAAAATTTTAAATCAGGTTGTTGGACACAAGATTCTGCCCAACTAGTATATGCTCAACGGTGTTATTAGTGATAAGCCAAATAGATTATTAAACCAACGTTGGGTAAAAGTATCCGAAATCGTCCAACGGTCTTGCAGATCAGTAACCTATTAATAATTTGCATTTGCCTTTCTTTGTTTTCTTCTTTTTTGTTTTATTTTTAGACTTCTCCTCGATTCTTTGTTGAAAGAGCTTGAAGAACAACTGACGGAGACTCATGGGGTCATAGTGTATCACCAGGGCAACAACAGTTTCAAAGTACGATGTAATCACCCGGATGTCATTGATGTGAGTAACAAACTACGCTGGTATTTAGTGTAATCACTACGATTTAAGTTCAATGTAATACCAAATTGGTGATACTCGCCCAAATGATATTGCACATGCAGTGTCAACAATGCAAATACACCACACCACGCCTCTTTTTTTTTTTGGGGGGGGGGGGGGCGGGTTGGCGCAGCGGTAGTTCCATCGCCTTGCATCAATGAGGTCCCGGGTTCGAGTTTCGCGCCCGGCGCTTTATGTGCGTTTGGTTTTCAGTCCATGCTCGCTTCCGCAGGTTTTCCTCCGGGTACTCCGGTCTTCCTCCTGCATTTAAAACCGAGCTTACTTTGTACCAAGTACCAAGTTGGGTTTCCTTGGCGAAAGCCTATAAACAAGGTGTAAGCAAGGTGATTTTTTTATCCGTAAAGTACCATAGGCAGATGAAATAAGAGCACACCTTGTATGATAGCTTTGTGTTTCAATGTTTATGAGATTTGTTAAAAATCATGCCAATCTTGCATTTCTCTTGCAGGTGTTGATTGAACTCGGGGTTGTTTGTTACAAGCTGGATATGTTGAAGGACGCCTGGGACAACTACGAAGAAGCATTTTCAAGGCAACCAAAACCACAGACACCAGCCGAAAAAATGCGATACGTCAAAACCTTTATCGGAATGGGGTAAAT
>JXSR01S012711.1:44084-56891 GCA_000969725.1 Ophiothrix spiculata
TGTACGTTTTATGTCAAAATGATCAATAAAAACGGGTAATTGAGAGAAATGTTGTGCCTAGAAGCTTCTGAATTTTTTTTCTGGGGGGGCAAGCTGGGGGGGCAAAAAAAATTTCATGCCCCCCCGTGGTGCCGCCACTGTTAAGGGTTAATGACTTCCCAACTGCTCAGAAAAATGCAAATCAGAATTATTTTTAATCATGAAAAAATAAATGGTATCCACTGCGTCTGTGTGGACTCCAAGCATGACTTGTGGCGCAGGTTATTTATGCAAATGAAGCAAGAGCAAATCCACTTGGCAGACCTGATATCTTGAAGTGAAAAATAAAACGTTGATATGCCGTATTTTCTTTTGTTTACGTATATAAAAGTACCCATTTTTAATTTGATGAAATGCTAAATTTACATATAAATTATACAAATCTCAATGCTCATATTACAGGGATACAAAGGAATCAAATCAAGTCAAATAATAAATATATGTATGTGAAGGGAAAACATTTCAGTAATCTTGACATTCGCTGCCTAGCTTATGAACAAAATGCATTCTACTTAACTGCTTTTATGCTTTAATGAAAAACATCGATCTGACTTTATATAATTTACTTGTTTTAAAACTAGAAGAACAAAAAAGGTGGTGTGAAAAACTAAACTCTACGTCACAACATACGAGGAAATCACAACTCCTCTGCCTAGCTTTTGAACGAAAGGGATTCTACTTAACAGTCGGGTCCGACTGCCTAATCAGGCAATGTTTCCTGTGTTGGTATTTTGCCTGCACCGGCAATATCATATCCCACAATGCATTGGTGTGATTCAAATTATCTGTTTGTTATTTGCTTTGTTTTTTGCACATAACTAACGAATTTCACAACTTTTCTTTGTTTTCTTAATGTATTAATGGTTGTCGATTATTTTCAAACATTTTTGAGTATTATTTTATTATTTCCGGTATTTAATTTGAAATTTTAAAAAACCGTTAAAAATCTATTTTTATTAAAATTCAACTTTCTCCCGGTCAAATTATTTTTCGCTTGTCTATCAATTGATATAATGATAATTCACATTATCTAAAATGTTAGAATAGGAAATGACAAAAAAGAAAAATATATAATTAGATTCAGATTTAATCACCAATAGATTATTAACATATCGGAATAGTAATATCATTCACATGCTATAATTATGGTTGAAATAAAATTGAAATAAATTGAATACTGATTATGAAGTCAAAAACACGCTATACTCGTAAATGTGCTGAATTTCAATATACATACCAGTATTACCTTCTTTCACACATACAATTCAGCCCAACAACTCTAGTTGCACATGGAAAGAAAACGTGCATGTATTTCAGAAGCACAATGATATAATCAAATTCAGTTCAACTGAACATATACCATTACAACAAGAATTCGTTTGAAAAAAGACATCAACATTCCGTGTATTTACATGTTTGTGCGTACATATAGTTTCCTTCATATTATAATCGCTTGTAATGTATATGCGTCAACCATTCTACACTATTGATGACAATCATCATTTCTTAAACAGACATTATGAAAATGCGGTAAGAAATAGGTCAAGGTGACATATAGAAAAAATAAAAATAGATAGTGTTAATTTATATCATTAATTCACCAGAGTTAACTTGTACTTTCTCTCTCATGGTTCAAGATATTTTGTTCAGATCAGTTATTGTCAAGAGTAGATAACACGCAATCTATGTATTAGCATATCATACAGAGATATCTAAATTTGATGTGTTCATGACAGTTACTGCATTCAAGATTTACATTGACACTGTATGATGTTTTTGCAAATGCTGTCATGTTTACATAATGGTTTGATACCAATCAGTGTTGGTAAAAGTTTTTCTAATGAGTTTTTTTTAAGTCTTACGTGATTATTTTGCTGTATTTGAATTTAGATAACCCATTATTAATTAACTGACTATCACTAAAACGACATTCTTATATATATAGCCCTTCTTACAAAAACTAATGATGCCATCTTGTATCTGTACTGAAATATTTTTGACTATACATGACAGGAATTTTCTGAATTTTCTAAATTTTCTGAAATTACAGTTGGCTATAAATGTGTTAATTTTGGTGATTGTTGTAAAACACATTACGACATAACGACATAAAAATTTGGACGATTAGTTTAGTTCAAATGTTTTGTGAATACATACCAGTGCACTTTGTTGGATTTTGTTCACAATTGTGTTAACCCATTACTCATACTATTCACTGGAGTCAATAAGCATAGATAATCACCACTTAAGAGTTTCACAATCCGTAACAATTCTGTTGTGTTTACAACAGCCAAAGCAAAAACAACAAGTCCTTGCTTCTTTGCTTTTGGAATTGTTCACAGAAGACAATAGCCTATATATTTTGATTGACAGGCCTCTTTGTAGGGTAAGACCAAATCGATATTTCTTTTGTCATTTACGATTTTGTAAACTATTGTAAACTAAAACACCTTTGTTTTTAATGAGATATACGGTATTACAACAGATTTGCATTAAAGCAGTGTATGTCCGAAATATTTAATATGGCAGATCACTTGCCAACTTTAAATCGTAAAATACTCAAAGTAATATAAGAACTGCATCCGATCAGATCTGTCTTCCAAATTCAAAAATTGTTCTATTGATTTTTTTTTTCTTCGTGAAATCAATTCGTGAAATGAAGACAACCAGTTTTCAGTCTGTACAATAATTGATACAACACAATTCTCTTCATCGTGTTTTGAGATCAATTTAAAATTCTAAATGCTGATAGCTATGTAATTAAAGGCACACAGGCTCCACAATCATTTTGACACCTTACACGAGCATTAGGTGCTACGAAGCCAGACAAAACAGGTATCAGTGCATATAACATTATTATACCAGGATATCTGCGAGGACGCATCAAGCTATCTTTCCTTTATTGTTAAAAATAAGTAAGGCAAAACTTATATACTTGATTAATTTATTACGTCCATTTTGGGTGTATTAACATCAGATCCACACTTAAATTTATAGACAAGAAAAGGTGTTTATCCAAAATGTTGTTTAATTATGGGTTCGAAGATGTTAAGAAAAACAAGCACTTTTCTGAAAACGTGTAACCACCTACCACAAACGAGTCGTAAAGTCGGTCTCTGTCAAGCTTAAGCTTGTACATATCTGCAAGTACCATATTTTAGGGATTAAAAAAGACGCCCTGATAAACATCATTCGACTCCCAAAAGATAATGTATGACCTTTATAAAGATTTCATGTAGCGAGAACCACATCTTAATTAAAATGATTGCTACATATAAGATTGATTTTCAAAGTGGTATTAATTACTAGTCACATAAATTGCAAGGAGACATCTAATATGAATAAAGACTTAATATTATAACCTTTCAATCCCTCGATGCAAAACTTTATGCTTGATTAAATTTGTGTAAAAGATAAACCGAACAAACGTTTTGTGAAAGGATCTGCTTAAATATCTATGCTGTTTGACATTTGTCTCGACACAAATATAATCAACAATAGTTCTAGTGGTAAAATTAGACAAGTTTTTCGTCCCATATATGGGTATTAATTGTTCTCGACACGTTGTTTCTGATCGACATGATCTCTAGGACTAAGGTAAAAACAACAACTAAACATTATGGCCCGTATTCCAGAAAGGTGTTTAGCTAAACAACGGTTTAACTGAACATCTCGGGCCCGTATTCCAGAAAGGTGTTTAGCTAAATCAAGGTTTTATTTCTCGTCAACAGCACGACTCATTGAACTGTTCTGCTTAAAAGCTGCAATGATGCGTATCATTATTGGACAGTTGATGCTCAGTTAAACAATGGTTTAGCTAAACATCTTTCTGGAATTCAGTATCGTAGTGATTATGTAACTTCCCCAGTAACTGGTTCACGCACATCCCTGACAACGGTGTGTGCTATACTTTTGTATGGTGATCATTTCGATCATGGTTTGAACTAGAAAGCGTGAACCAGTTGTTAGGGTGATAATCCGATTACACGTAACACTTCGAGACTGAATACGGGCCCAACTGTCCAGGAATGATACGCACCATTGCAGCTTTCGAGTTGGACAGTTCAATGAGCCGTGCTGTTGAGGAGGATTAAAACCGTGGTTTTGCTAAACTCCTTTCTGGAATACGGGCCAAAGGCTTAAGTAGTTTGTAATCAGTGTTTTGCTTTTTGACTCAAGCCAGAAAACATTGTACAAGTGCAGAACAAAGTATTTGTTTCTGCATTTGTGCAATATCACTTCATTAGAAGATAATTAACATTGATTTTCCTATTGATTTTGAAAACAAGAGACAAACAGATCACCACAAAATTTTGTGACGTCAGTTACTAGATTATATGATTAGATAATTAAGAATTGATAATGATGAAAATATATCATTGATAGACTTATTGAATAGTTGTTATTGCCTTCATTGTCTGAATGCTGGTGTGTGGTTTACCTTTCAAAATGTCATTGGCTTAAAGGTACAAATCTAAACTCATTACACTTAGATCTAAACATGCCTTTTCAAATCAAAATTTAAATCTAATGATTTCCCCTTAACCATTGTCAATGTAACTAATGTACCAAATCGTGAGGGTAAGGAAATACAGGTTGTGTCAACAAATACATTAACAAAAATCCACGTTTCGCTTTGAAATTTAGAATTTCAACTGTACATTTTGTTTCCAAAAGGAATACTAGCATTTTTGTTATTTCGTTTTCAAAAATGAGAGGATTATGTAAAGGCACCAACTTTTTCATATTTTGTGTAAACAATGCGAAAGTTATGTACTATACCATAACAATGTTAAATACACAATGCCTTTCTGAAACATTTTCCCCTTAAATATAGAATCACCATAAACAAAACACAGATTGATCAAATGGAGTTCCTTCCATACTTGTATTGTTCATTATACGAGAACTGGTGTATGGTACCCAGTCTCGTCTGCCTTCTTTTTCAAGTGATTGGTATTTTCTTCCACATAACCGTATATAGAGCACAAACACATCTTATATCTCACTAAATACTTCGACAGAAAAGTGCGAGAGGCGATTTATTTTTAATTGAATTCTGTCTGCTGCAAACGTATTTCAAATTACTTCAACGTCAGCTCTAGTTTCTACATGTCTTACAGATTAAGTAGATTATGCGTCATAGAAAAAGTGGATTTATTTTAAATTCTAAATTTGATTTGAATGGAAAAAATGATTAAACATAGCATTCCAAGATTAAAAAACAGACAAATAATACAGGAATGTCTCAGAATAAAACGACATGATTCCATGTGATCTGAGATTTATTTGACATCTTATATAGATACAACATGACAATTGACTATGAGCTCTCTGCTCTTAAATTCAATTCATTTTTCACTTAAATTGTCAGGGCAAATGAAAGTAGCAACAATGATACATACGATACAAATAGACATTTATCTTGTAACACAATGAATATACAAACAAAGTAATATCGCTGTGTACTAAAATAAATATAGTATAAAATGAGAGCATTACCCGCAAGCCATACGGTGAATGTGGCTTTCAGATGATTGTACATTGATTATGTATAATTTGATTATGAGTTGGTTAGAAGGTCGTGTGTCGTCATGTCCTTCTCAAAGGTCTCGTCTATTCTATTTTTTTAAATACAGGGTGTATCAAAAAGAAGTTTACAGTTATTAATGTGCCTCTATTTCAAAAACTATAATACATTTTGTAAATTTGTTTTGAATTATAAGTAGACAGACTATTGTCTTCCCGTACCAGAAAAAACCCCAGATGTGTGACAACCGATTCAAACAATTTTGGTTAATTTGTAGATTGTAAATAAAAACGGATGTGCAAAGTCAATGAAAATAGCAATGGATCCTTACGTTCTTCCCGTTTTTCAAAGACTAGAGAACTTTAACATTATACCTGCATGTCAGATCAGGGTTCTGTTAACACTGTGCGACACTTTTTGTGGCAATTTGCTTTAAACATTGATTAAAAGATGTGGACCAATTCGTTAATGTCTTTGGCGTAAACTAACCCTTGTGAAAGAGACCATAGGACATCAAACCAAGTGATGTTGGGAAATCATTACTGGAAAGGTTTTCTTTTATGTGGACAGTGAAATAGCCTTGTAAATGAAATGTGATAAAAATGGCAGACAACGGTCAAATATCCAAAGTTTACATAACACTTTAACTGTCATTACAAGACCAGAATGGACAGGATTTAGCCTCCAAACGTCTGAAGTTATGTGCTTCGTCGTATTTGATCCCGGGATTTGATCTTCTTTTTAGCTAAAAAGTGTTACCTTCAGCCAAACTGGCAAGTATGGAACCATACATTCTTTGCACAACTGATTTTATTTACAATTTACAAAATTAACCATAATTTTTGTATACTAAGGTTGTTGCACATCTGTTCTTTTTTCTGTTATGTAAAGACAATGGTCTATTTTACTTATGATTAAAACAAATATACATAATATTTTATACTTTTGAAATGGAGGCACATTTACAAATGTAAACCTTTTTGATACACTCTTTAGTTACCGATAAAATATGTTTCTATTATGTTAAAGACACGAATAAGTCGCCTGTTAGAATATATTTTCATAAAGGAAAAATAGCAAACTATCAAACTATTACATTTTTCTCAATTTGTCTAATGACATAGCGACAATCATGTAAGATGATTACAAGATAACAGAGAGAACTGATTGAATTGATGAACACAATTTTCATCGAACATAATAGACACACCCTTGGTTCCTAAGGACATGGTTTTGAAATGCTAATCAACGTTAACAAAACATGTTTGATGTACTTAGCTTCAAAACACCTGCCTCGCACCCGAAAGAGAGAATAGATTATTAAAATATTGAATACAGTGGTAGATATTGACTCGGGTAAATCTTTCGGCAAATGATTAAATCGTGAAATTCAAGTAGTCAGTGCATGTCAGTACATGATACATTTATGTTTTAAAGAAACATTCTGGCAATAGTTCAAATGTTAATAGCCATAAAAAAATTGTAACAGTGAGTAAAATTGGAAAACAATATATTAGAAATACTAGAACTCGTGTCAGAATCCCAGTTTCTATATTCTATATTTCTACATACTTCTCGTGATTTCTGTTTGAGTCTTTAAAAATAGAAAGCATTAGACATGATTGGTGTCAATTATCAAGATCAATTTCATATTTAAATAAAAATACTTTACAACATGTCATGCCAGAAAACATACTAACTCTTGTTATTATTAAGGCTTTATATTGTTTTATTGTTTTTTAATTTTCACCACATCAAATTTTCAAAATTGTGTCAGTGATGATTGTTATATACTTGAAATGGTTTAAATCTCATCGAACATTTTCTAAGAATACTGGGTCTCCAGAATTCATTTGTTTGTTTGCTCTGTTGTTTAATTTATTTGGAACATCAGCAAAAAGATTCATATCATTAAAACCATTTTCGCTGATATTCTCAATAATTTTGATTAAATACCGATCAGCCTAAATACATATTTCAATGCACGATTGTCAATAGCACATTCTGATATGCACTTATATTCATTTTATAGTTTTAAAATAATATGACGAATTTAGCTGAATTTCATTATAGTGTAAGAAACATTCAATTATTAAAACATATTATAGCAAAATTAATATTCGACAAGCTAATAAGAACGTTTTGGTAAGAAATCTCTATAAGTGCACTAATCCGAGGGATAAAACGCAGCAGGTTTTGTTTGTTAAAATATGATACTCCCACGTAAGAACATCTAAACACAATGATGTTGTGTTCGATTACTTTTTTGGGTTATCTGAAGGACAGTACAACCAAACACCCTGGACTATTCCTGACCTGAAACAGAACATCAACAGTGAAAACTGGAAGATCAAGAGGAGCGCATGCACAAACGTCCAGAGCTTTGTCGTTAGAGTAAAAGAATTTCTGAAATCTGTAAGGAAGGCATCTAAAACATATTCTGAAATATTAGGCAGCTTAATCTGGATAAGAAGGAGGTAAATTGATATGTCCATGTGAGTGTAACTTTGAATGTGTAAAAAGGGGTAATGCTGTTGTGTACCATTTAAAGATGAGCATAATGCGAGAGTTACGCTTTGACAAATTAAAAACATTTTAATGAGCATTATGTAATTATTAAGACAAAACCACGATCAAAAATCTTTGTATTAACATTGTAAAAGCTGTTTCGCTGAATTGGTCATTAAAATGATGACTCTCCTGTCTTCAAACATTGATCCCTCCCCTACGTGTGACTCGCACATTTGTTTTTCTTCTCAGTATGGAAGTAGGCTTTTTACGTTTGACGTAATCTACGTTGAAAATGAATTTCAAAAATGGCAATTATATCATATTATATTTGGTACCAAATCAATTCTACAAGTTTCCTCTATCAATACATATGTCTATAGTTGCCATGCGAATCCTGGTTTTAAAGTTATAAGCATTTAAAAAAGTGTAGTTAATTTTTGGACACCCTGTATATTCAGAAATAGATTTTGTCTGTGTAACATTTGCGGAAAATTATTTGTCACCAAACGACAACTAGTTTAATGGTGAGGAAATGCAAAATATCAATGTAAAATTAAAGAATGTCACTTATTTGCATGATTTAATAATGTAATTCATAATTTTCACAAACATACAAACGACCAGAGATTTGATGACAGCAGAGCAAAACCAGCAGATACAGTACTTAAGGGTTAATGACTTCCAAGTGTTCAGTAAAATGCAAATCAGAATTATTTTTAATCATGAAAAAATGGTATCCACTGCGTCTGTGTGGACTCCAAGCATGACTTGTGGCGCAGGTTATTTATACATATGAAGCAAGAGCAAATCCACTTGGCATCCTTGATATCTTGAAGTGAAATATACAACGTTGTTATGCCGTATTTTCTTTTGTTTACGTAAAAATATCCATTTTAGCTTTGATGAAATGTGATGACTCACCCCGAAAAGGGGGACTTTGCGACAGAACACTTTTTGAGAAACCGATGAAAATAGGCAGCAAAAAAATAAAGAAAATAATAATAATTTTCAGCAGATTTTCTGTTGTAAATTTTGATAACCATGATCAATTTCAACAAGTAAGATGTCATTTTAAAGCTTAGAAAATGCTGTAACAGATGAAATGATAAAATCAAAATTGATATCATCTGCAAAGTCCCCCCTTTCGGGGTGAGCCATCACAAATGCTCAATTTACATGTAAATTATGCAAATCTCAATGCTCTCAGTTATTACAGGGATATAAATAAGAATCATGTCATTCCTCTGTCTAGCTTATGAAAAACGGTACTTTCCAATAAAGTTCTTATGATAAAAATCCACACTTACTATTTTTAGTAGTGACGTTTCACCTCCTAACAGAAACGTCATTACTAAAAATAGTAAGTGTGGATTTTTATCATGAGAACTTTATTGGAAATTGCCATGAAAAATCCTGATGAACCTTTTCAAAGAAAAACGGTACTCTTCTTAAATGCTTTTATGCTTAAATGAAAAACATCAATTTGTCTTAAAACAAGAAGAAAAAGGAGGTGTGAAAAACTACAGTGTAGAAATGAGTTGTGCCCTTTTCAAGACAGGTTACCTGATGAAAAAAGTATACTATCGTAAAGAAGGTTTAGTTCTCATAATTGTTTTCCTGATTATTTATACATTACAGTGTGACATGACCATCAGGCATACTTATCTTGCTACATTGACATTTTGGAATCTTCAAATAGTTGTCTGTGTAAAAGATTAGTAAAAGAATACAGAAGACGAGTGTGCAATAAACAAGTATATAATTTGCACACCATCGTGTTGAAATCATGCTATACTTTGACTTTTAATAAACTAGTAACAAACATATTTTAAGCTACTACCATTTTACATCATTGGATTCAAGTAGACTGAATTTAATCATTGTTAATGTGTCGGGATTTATCCAAACTAGACCTTCATAAAGTGTATATTATTCATTCCGTTACATATGACGCAACGACGCACGTATATTTCATATCTTGATATTGTAAACACCATTGCATGTTATCAATGGGCTTGATCTAAGTACAACAATTCTAGCTGTTTTTGATCATCTGTCATTTCCTTATCGTCTCTTCTTTCATAAATCACGTAAAATAAACACTTAGTTAGTTAAGTTGCTTCTTCTATGCTATTATAATCTCTTCCATGGTAACAAAAACATGTAACTTGGATATGCAGATCCTAGTTAAAAATTACATTCAAGGAGCCATGGTGAAATTTTACTTTCCACAATGCAGAGGGAGTTTTTAATGACTCCTTTTGAATTCGTTGACCTTCGTGGCTTTTGGCTTTCCTATTTATGCAGTTGGTTTTAGTCATTTAATGATAATTTTGGAATTTGACTTCCCTCAGCTTCTCTCAATGTTGTAACCTTTGTGGACTTTGTCTTTCAATTTGTATAACATAAAAGAGAGTCATGTGGTGATCTCTGTTAAATTTGGCTTTTATGTATGCACATATACCTAGATTTCGCATTATGTACATTTAAGCAATTATGAAGGGTCATTTGGTGACATTTGTGGAATTCGACTTTCATCCAGAAAACCATGACGACGAAGCATAATCGAAGTGACATTGCATAAGTGCAAAACAAAGTATTTGTTTCTATATTTGTTCAATCTGGGATTAATAATATTTTTTTTTAGTATTATTAGTCTCAGGTTCAATATCACTTCATACGAAGATAATGAGCACTGATTTTCCTATTGATTTTAAAAACACGAGACAAACAGTTGCGTGACGTCAATTACTAATTATATGATTAGATTCTTTAAGAATTGATAATGATGACAATATAATTATCATTGATAGACTTATTGAATAGTTGTTTTTGCCTTCATTATCTGAATGGTGCGTGTGTGGGTTACCTTTCAACATGTCATTGGCTTAAAAAAAGAGGAACACATTTGGATTTGTAGATGAATTTAATCATACTTATATTTAAAAATGCTTTTTCAATTTAAAATCTAAATTTAATGATTTCCCCTTAAGCATGGTCACCAATGTACGAAATCGAGAGGTTAAGGAAATACAGGGTGTGTCAAAAATAAATTTAAAAATTCCCCGTTTCGCTCAATTGATAGTACATCTCTCTTTCAATAAGAATTATAGCAATTTCGTTATGTCGTTTTCAAAAATGAGAGGATTATATAAAGATACCAACTTTTTTCATATTTTGTGTACAAAATGCAAAGGTTATGCACTAATCACTTTTACACATATCATATGTTTCTAAGAGAAGCTATAAACACAATGTTAAATACACAATGCCTTTCTGAAACATTTCCCCCTAAATATAGAATAACCATAAACAAAACACAGATTGAGCAAATGGAGTACCTCCCATACTTGTATTGTTCATTATACGAGAACTGGTGTATGCTATCCAGACTCGTCTGCCGTCTTTTTCATTTGATTGTCATTCTCTTCCACAAAGCCGTGTATAGAGCACAAACACATCTTATATCTCACTAAGTACTTCGACAGAAAAGTGCGAGAGGCGATTTATTTTTAATTGAATTCTGTCTGCTGCAAACGTATTTCAAATTACTTCAACGTCAGCTCCAGTTTCTACATGTCTTACAGATTAAGTAGGGTATGTGTAATATAATAAGGTAGATTTTTTTTCACATATTTTTAAATAAATTCTAAATTCGATTAGAAAGGAAAAAATGATTAAACATACCATTCGAAGATTAAAAAAAAACCCACATACAATCAAAATATGTCGAATATACAAATGTTAACAAATGCGATATTGAGTACACACTTGTAGGACTAGGGACATTTGAACGAGTAAACACCTTGTACGTTTATCTTGTAACCACCCAACAGACATAGCTAGACTTGTAATAGGGCATGGAACAAGCACTTTAAAATCTCAATATAGTGCCCCTTTTCCCAGTTGCCATTTTGTGCCATATGTTTTATATGGTTTATAAAATGTGAAATTGATTGCCTGTGTCTGATATATAACGAATGTAACTTTCATTTTAACATCTGATTAGTGATGTAGACCTGTTGGTATTGTGGTAAGGAACATGTTTATGAGCAAAACATGATGTGCACTATATCGAAATTTTAAAGTATTATACTATATAAAAATAATGAATTATCACAAGAGACGCTCACAAAAAAAGGAAAGAATCAGATGGGAAAGAATGTAGGTGACTAAATACCTTCCCTTTCATTGTATTGACAATCTCCTTTATACTTCTAATATTTGCGAAATAGTTGATTCCATGTGATCTGAGATTTATTTGACATCTTACTTAGGTACAACATGTCAATTAACTTTGAGCTTTCTGCTCTTAAATTCAAGTCATTTTTCACTTAAATGGTCAGGGCAAATGGAAGTAGTAACAATGATATATACGATACAAATAGACACATCTTGTAACACAAGTAATATACAAACAAAGTAATGTCGCTGTGTACTAAAATAAAAATAGTATAAAATGAGAGCATTACCCGCAATCCATATGGTGAATATGGCTTTCAGATGATTGTACATTGATTATGTATAATTAGATTATGAGTTGGTAAGAAGGTCGTGTTTCGTCATGAATGTCCTTCTCAAAGGTCTCGTCTAATCTATTTTTCGCTCGCTGGCGAACCCAGCGAGCGGTCTTAGGGACGGGTGGAACTGAGTCTTCGTCAGATTTAATTTTTTAAATATTAATTTATACGAACTACTTACATAGCAAATGAATGTTCAGAGAGATT
>JXSR01S012713.1:34688-48197 GCA_000969725.1 Ophiothrix spiculata
CACAAGTTTGCAGTTTAAACAGTTAAAGAATTAATGTTACCCATGAAAATTTGATTGTGCTTTATGCGTATTCATCTACTTTCGCTTCACAACTTGATTGACAGGTTCAATAGGAACAACTCATTCTGGAATGCATGGAATGCTGGTATCCATAATTTGCATAATGGATATTCTGAAAGAGATTTCAATTATTATTCATTAAAAATTGTATAAAA
This sequence comes from Ophiothrix spiculata, assembly GCA_000969725.1. NCBI lineage: Eukaryota > Metazoa > Echinodermata > Ophiuroidea > Amphilepidida > Ophiotrichidae > Ophiothrix > Ophiothrix spiculata. The sequence goes on from JXSR01S012713.1 coordinate 34,904, forward strand.
TTTGGTTTAATGTAAAAACTGATCATGATCATATAGAAAAAAATTGACATTAAAATATGACGAAACGTGTATGTTTATTATTTTCTCGAAATTTGAACAAATACTATTCTGACATAGGTATCTACTTTTGTTAATAACTCAAAAATTAAAAACGCTGTGATATCAGGGTTGTAATATAATTTGTGCAAAGTTTTGTTTCTGTAACTACTATAGTTTTAGTACACGCTTATTTTTCTACATGTAACTATTTTTTGGGACACCTGGTATATATATATAATTATATATTTGGAGGAATAATTGATATACAACAAGCGTAAGATTTGCTAAAGGCATTGCTATTTTGTACATATGTTTTATTAAATATCACAGGACGCAATTTGTTTATGATATATCATTTGTCTTAGTCTGTATTATCACTTAAAGATGAATATTATGGTAAAATAAATTGTGTATCACGTTTTAGCATGTAGCGGACTCAAAAATATCTAAAAACCAATATAACTATCAAAGATTATGTAGATATAAGGATGTGTTTTTGTTTCTAGTTGGTGCATGGTTGTAATTCAGTACAATTACCATGAACTACTTTACCTGTGTGTCTCATTTTTTCTAGATTTTCAGTCCACAAAACAATGATTTAGAAGTAAAATACATTAAGAGTATTTTTGAATTCATTTTTAAGACACTTTAAAATTTTGGAATTAACAGACTGATTTAAAATAGAAGTGTATATTTATCATTATAAATAATATGATACTTTCAAAATTCAAATTATGTTCCTTATTTGCAATTTATCATTGTTGTGCACAAAACATAAATTTAAAACACCATGTCTGAGGCAATACTGCCCGGGCAATGCTGCACATCTCGAACCATTCAGTCTGGATATTCATAATATAGTTTCTATTTTAGTTAGGTATAATAAGTCAATATATATACAATTCATATCCACAAGACAGTCATGTATAAAGATAGGATGGCCTAAGAGTGTTTTGACATTGAGACTATCAAAGCAAACCTCAGTCGAGTCATATTGGATTCAAATTGCTTTTTCACACAGTGCTTGGTATCAAGCCGGTGATTTTATGCAGCAGATAACATACTGTATAATGAATTTTGTCCTTCCCTACAGTAATCATTACAAATTAAAGATAAACACCCTAACATGAACATGATGAAAATCAACTATTAAATGTTGAATGTATATTTCATTGAATTTACATGCTGTGTCATTAAATTAATTTTATAATCACAATGATAATCAATTTATTAATATTTAAATATTTAGGGACTAAATCTCACCTGACTTCTCTTTCTTTTTTTAAGGATTTTTGAGTTTATGTTGTGTTTGATGTGCTTCTTGCTTGCCTGGTTGCGAGATGATTTGTTTGTTTATGAGAGTGCTTATTCTACGTTATTATCAAAGTCGATTTAAATGCACTGAACTATTTACTCAAATCTTATTTTACTCATTTTATAGCAAGGATCTATTGCCACATCTGTTTCATAAGCTGAGCAAAGTGTTGGACACGATCACACCTCTTTGATGCATGACATTTTTTATCTTTATGCTATGCTACTCAGTTTAAGTTGCAGTAGTTACGTTTTTGGATTGATAATTTGTATTTGTAAGTGGGAATTAAAAAAAACATTCATAATGTATGATTTTCAACTAGAAGGCGTCTATGCGTTATTGCCCCAGACATTTCGAGACTGGACCTCCTGAACGACTAAGAGACGGAATATTTCAGATACACCGTATTTTATTATCTGTCGACACGCGACCAGAAATTTGCATTCAAGTATTTGATAAAACATATAGCTTTTAGATTATTGAAATGAAACAAATAGAATCTTAACGATCATTTCATGGACCATATAATGGCCCCTTTAAATATTTGCTAACTATCCGTTAAAGCCAAGAACTTTACACTCAAGATTGTCAAGTTCTTGGTAGACTCAAGAAAGTTTCACTTTGATTTTTTTTCTTATCGAAATGAAATATAGAAAGATCTTGAAAATATATAGCGACCTTGAGACTTTGATCAATCTAAATTGCAAATAATACACAATCGAGACAGATTGTGTTTCATGGCAGAAGGAAATGTTGTGCTCTTGTTAAGACTATGTATTTTCCGGTTCCTCCCACGTATTCGGACTTGCGTTAATTTTGCTTCGTTATCTTCCAAATATAATAGGTTCATTAATAAAGTAGTCTGTAGGTTTATTTTTGTTTCCAATTTTAAGGCACGATAATCCAGTGTTTTATGAAAAAGACATAGATATATTCCTTCCGTTTTTCAAACTATATAAAATACAGTAAAAATGTATTTGGAAATACGGATGCTTAATAGTGGTTTGATTAAAGAATACCATGTCCATTTATTTTCTTTCCCATATTTACATTTTTGTCATTTTAAATGTGTGTTTTTTCTGAAGCCGTCTGTTAATTATTTTTTGATTCCGTCTATGTTATCCGATATGCTGACTTCAAAATCATTATATGTTTGCAATATATTGGCAGGTTACAATGTAATATAATCAGAGCTAGCCGAGCTGATGTTAAATATCATCTGATTAACATAACATAGTGTTACATACGTTAGCAGGTATAATGAACTTTCTAGCAATTCAGTTAACGCATTTGGTTTAACTGATATTTTGTTGCTTGAATATATCGCACGTATATTGTTAGTGAACTTGGTGAATTCTTAATAGCAAAATATTTCAAATGAAGTTTTAGATCAATTTCAAACACTGTAAACCGTTCAAATAATATTGACGTAGATATATCACAGTTCCTCTTTAGCCACTAAGGTTATTGTAATTTGTCGATAATATTTCCTTTTTATTTTCATTTTGTTCGATATAACTGTTTTCCATCAACTTTTGAAGATAAACGCTTGTTATATTGATGTTATGAGCACCATAAACATGATAAATATACTGAAAATGTATAAGGAATCTGTAAAAAACCATTAACTTTACTTATTTTCTAACGCTTTCTAAACAACAGAAAGCACATAATCCGAAACATACATTTTGAAAAAACAAAAAATTTGAAGAAATACATTATAGACTTACTTCTTACAATGATATGATATAATCTAGCACCTATCATTTACCATGGAATTAGACATTTTGCAAATTGTTGCATCAATATGTTATACAGTGTTAATAACTACTAATGAACGCAGTTGATATCTAGAATTTGGTGATCTTAACTTAGTCTACTTATATAAATTTTGTTAAATAACGCTTAAGGTACAGGTCTATAAATTATTCAATAACAGTTAAAAAATTTAACACATTTTGTGCGCTTTATTCGTATATCGATGTGCTCAATGCCTTCCAGCCTTATACGAATTAGGAAAGTGTTTTTCAATCATTGAGCATCTAGACTAGACCATCAAAACTAGACCATAAGTCTTGATAAGCAACGGATACCAGATGTAGTTGTACAATTTATTTAAACCGACTTGCTAAGTAATTCAAGCTTGTTTGCGTAAGAGGAGTGACAAACCGAGATCAAGAAACTTCGGGTCTAATCAGACTGATGCTGCTTTCATACTTATTGTCGCTTTGCAGCTTTGTAGCTTTGCAGTTTTGTCGCTTTTCAGATTTGCCGCTTCATGTCCCTCTGAAAGTTGAATTCATTTCAACTCAAAAATTCTTGTCGTGCGACAAAATTTTGCCGATATCGATTATCTCAGCGACATGTAGCTTTGCCGCTACGGCAACCTGAAGCGTCAAGTGTTTGCAAAAATATACGTCAAGCAGCGACAAAACTGCAAAACTATACGAGTATGAAAACAGCATTACCATGATTACAGGGAAATGCAGATAGTAACATCTGCCATGAGCAAGTTTCCCTTTGATTTCTATGAGTACATGCAGATAAGTCTATAAAAGATATCAGAAAAGCAATATAATATGCCTTAGCCATTTGCAGCCTAGAAAGTTATAGTTATAATAATTTCTTCCGGATCTCGTTTCTCGTAGTCATTGGATAGCCATGTATAAATATAGGATGGTCTTAGGGTCGATTTTCACTTTTTCATGCAATAATATACTAGGTGTCCCAAAAAATGGTTACATGTAGAAAAATGATCGTTTGCAAAAATTATAGCAGTTAGAGAATTCAAACTTCACATGATTAATAACACATGCCTCCGCTAGAAGTTTGCAAAAGTTTAATATCACAGCATTATTATGTTTTGAGTTATCAACAAAGATAGACACCTATGTCGGGAACGTATTTTTCTAAAATTTAACAAAATCGGGAGCATGTTCGTTTGATATAATTTTAACCCTCGTTCAACCCCATGTGAACTTAAAATTGACAAACCCAAACTTAAGCTGTTGTATACCATAATATAGGGTAGGGTTTCTTCTTTCCATTGATACCAAAATCATGAATATTCGACAAGTTGTTACGTAATTATGACGTCATAAATTACTACAGGTCTGAAAATTATGTCGAAATCTGATTTTAAGCAAAAATGGCCACCAATTCAAAATGTTGCTAATTCTGCTATTTCTAAATGTCGATCAGACTTTTACTACTAAATAAAGAAAATTATAATTTAAACATGTCCTGTAAGTTTAACATTATTTTTTCAAAATTTACAAAAGTTTACAGTTAAAGAATTAATGTTACCATTTTACCCATGAAAATGTGATTGTGCTTTATGCCTATTCATCAACGTTCGCGCCACAACTTGACAGGTTCAATATAAACAACTCATTCTGGAATGCATGGAATACAGGTATCCCGAATTTGCATAATGGATATACTGAAAGAGAGTTCAATTATTATTCATTAATAATTGTATCAAATTTTGTTTCATGTAAAGTCTGATAATGAACATTTAGAAAAAAATGCATATCAAAATATTACAAAACGTATATGCTTATTATTTTCTTGAATTTTGAACAAATGCGTTTCTGACATAGGTATCTACCTTTATTGATAACTCAAAAACTAATAATGCTGCGATATCATCATTTTATGAGTATCTAGAAGAGGGTTGTAATATAATTTGTGCAAATTTTCGTTTCTCTATCTACTATAGTTTTAACACACGGTCATTTTTCTACATGTAACCATTTTTTGGGACACCTGGTATATGGTGCGACAAGTTATTCGCTCAACATTTCCGATAGCTTCCAATATATTTTCTAATAATAACGATGGAAAATCGATAACTACTCCATATATTTTATGATGATCCCTATTGATCATATATAAAATATATATTTCTCCTCCTCAAATATGCGTTGTGATGAAAATTAGAATAGACATTGAATAATTAACGGATGTTTGCTGAAAACATATGGCACAATATGGTCACTCACAAAAGTAAAAATACTGCCTTACAGTACTATGACTTTGATATACTATGAAATCATTGATGTCTCTATTTACAGGGCTGTTACAGTTCAAGCCACAATAGTTTCACATTGCTTTAACAAGACACATGGTGGCAAAATAAATTTTTAGTTTTGATGAGCACGTTTTGTTAAGTCAGGATTAAGGGTCAACACAATATGTAGATAACAATGACACTGAAATTACCCTTTTATCTCCGTAATTCAACTCTCCTGGCAAAATTATTTAACAAAAAAATCAGTATAATATTTGACCTTCAACATTCTTGGGATGGTGAAGTCTGGTCAAAAATATATTTCTTGATATAGAGTTCACAAATAAACAAAAGCTTTGACTGTATTTGCATGACTATATGTATGTATAGTAAGCCTCACACTAAATCCGGTTCCTCATGCACTTTATGTAATCGAGTGCAGACTTAATGCTAAGTACTTGTTGGTAAGTACACTTGTACCACTAGAGTCAATCACTCGTAAAAAGTATTGTATAAGCATCTCCCCGAGTTCTCTAAAGGTGGCGTAACAAGCTTGATTCAAGGTAAATGTCTTCTTTTGCTGCCTGTAAAACAACAAACTTCAAAATTGTTGATGGTTTTTTTTTGATTGTTTGCATTTAACATCAATTTGGTTCAAGCTTTGCAAACCAATTTCAGCAATGTATTTTGAAGGTAAGGGTTCTTTATTCAATCACCTAATAATAATGATTTCTGAAACGTGCGTTAATTTAGATTTAGCAAGCCTGAATTATAATATCAAATTACATAAAAGAGCAATACAATATACAGGCCTTATCATATTTTGATAGATAACAAAATGGCAACTTTAACCTCATCTTGATAAATACACCAGTGTCTACTTTGTTGAATTGACTGTTGAAATTGTTGCTGACATGACCAACAAGGTAATCAAGGCAATTAATCATCGTGATATACTTTGCACAAAATACTTATTTATCATGGTTTAAGGAAAGTAAACTCATCATTTATAATTACCCTTAACCTTTTTTTTTTCATTTTTATAATTCAATGTTGCCTACAATGTTACATAACATTTGTGGACTGTGCTCCTGTTGGTAAACTTTGGTATTGACGAATGTACTCCGTATAAATGATATCTCGTAACTACGAAACAAACTTGTTATGTATCTGACAAACACAAGTGTGCCCCTCTTTAACAAAAGAACAAAAGAGGACAGTTGACTGTACATGTCAATCAAGAAGCCAGTAAGTTTATAATAGATTGTAATATTGGCAATCAGAATATTCGGATGTTTTGTAATATAGAATAACTTACCTATTTTTTTATTTTGACAATTGAAAGAAGATAAACAGTTTTAGAGACATCTTGTTCATACGTTTCATCCAAATATACGTTTTGTATAAATAATTAGCATTAAAAAATATAAAATATAAAGTAGATCCAACGGACAAGGTACGAAAACACATCAAGGATCAAATGTGATACAGAAGGTTACTTAGAGTACAATTAAATAATTAGAGAAAAACAAAGTAAGCCAACTCAATGTGGGTAGGATAACAACATAAGCCTAATGTCTAGAAAAAAATAATGAAAAGAAAAAAAAAATATAGAAATAACTTTGAAGGGCTTATATATGCACAAACAAACAAAAAAACCTCACCAAACAGCAATTAACAAGAAACGGATAATCTACAATAGAGACGGTTAATAAACGGACTGCACGAGCTTTCGGAAACGGTATACTTTCCTTCGTCTGGTTCACAAGAACATATAAACAAGAAATATAAACAAATAAAACTACAACAACATTATTAAAATATATTTCCTTAAAAAGTAAAATGTAGAACTTATCTTAAATGATTCCTGACGCTAAATAAAAGCAAATTAACATGTAGGCCTCAGAATATATAGAAGGTGACAGATCAATACTTTATGGTTATGTCAATTGCAATGACAGATGATTGATTGGATTAGGGCGCATATAGGCCTAAATTGGGATTAATTTTCTTTAATATTGATCACCAATCAATATGGTGTTATTATGTCAAGAACAGTAATTGATTATATTTCCTAATGATAAACATTTTTACCAGGGTTTAAAAATCTTTAAAATAGAAATTACATTTTTATTTATTTCATTATTTATTTAATTATATATCTATTTATTTATTTATTCATTTATTTATTTATTCTTGGGGAAAAATGGTTATTATAATAATAAATTTGTATTTATTTATTTAATTTCCCCTATTTAACACAATTAGTTTTTTTTTTTATTATTTATTTAAAAAACATAGAGATACATATCTTTTTCAATTAGTTATAAATCTGTTTACAAAATTATGAGACAGTTTAATTTACTTTTATTACATTTTATATAGGTTGCTAATTATTGTTAAATTGATTAGAATTGTGTAGGCCTATGTTTCTAAATCTTTGGGTTATTTGGAATTTGTATATGAAGTTACTTACAAGTGTATAGGCCTATGTTTCTATATTTCTAAGGTGTCGATGCAATCTATTTCCAATATTAAAGCATCCAGGAATTCTTTAAGTATTAAAATTCTTTAATTTTAATACTTAAAGAATTAAAACATTCTTTAAGTATTAAAGAGCTTTCGGAAACGGTATACTTTCCGAAAAGTATACCGTTTCGGAAAGTAAACCGAAACGGTATACTTTGAGGGACCTATGATATTTAAGGGACCTATTTGTGACGCAAGGCCAAAACAGGTTAAGCATGGAAGAATTGTGTCTACAAAACCATGCATTCTTCAATAGCTTTTATAATTAAATTTGTTCTACAATTAACAGGTGTGCAGTTTGATTTTCTTGTATTTCAATTCTTTTAAAAATCCATGCCAGTAAATCCTGTTGCGGCTGATATTACTATTTGTACGCGATGCCTTAATATAAATGTTATCTACATCGCATATCTTACTCTTACAATTTTTAAGCATTACTCGGTTACTCTCGATAGATTTGCACACAAATAACTTATCAAATATTGATCCTCTTTTCTTAATGTTTCCATTGCAGAGCAATGGCAACTGTAGTTAAACATTTTAAAACAGGAAAATCGGTGATCTGTAAAATGTATCCTTGGAAAATTTGTTTTATAAAGTTATATCGAGTCAATCTTGCATGCCCAGATACTAGGTTATTTGTGTACAAATCTATCGCAGTAGACGGGTAATGATTATAATGTTATCTTCTTATCTTCATTATAAATCTTGCTGTTGTAATAAAGTTAATTTAGGTATGAACAAGTTCAAATATAGGTTAAATCCTTTTGGATATAGCATCAAATTAATAAGCAACTAACATGTCATTTGATTACATCCAATATTTTTGAATTCTGGTCGAAGTAATTGTAACAATATGAACGTCGTAAGATAGGTCATATTTATGTCACGAAAAGAATTTGACTGAGATGTTTATACGGCATTTTGCTAGAAGGTATCTTTTTTGTGTTCAGTCATCAGTTGTATGTACTCGGGCTTCTGTATATTTAAGTTTTCTGTCATATCGTAAAGAAATAAAAGAAGCTTTATCTTTATCTGGTTGAGGAATATATTAAATATACATTTTGTGAAATTTGACTTTATGAGTTTTTCCGAAGTTTTTTACATCTGAAAGTAAAATATCACATTTGTTAAATAAATGTACTACAGACATAGGAATTTTAAACATTTGGCATCAGGCTCCGAATCACTCCATTTCAAAATGTTTAAACAAAAATATTTCGATATCGAAAACCGGCAAGGCAATACTGATCTGAAAAAGACTTCTAGGCGATGTTTTCCACGAAAAAATTGGGAACAGAAACGCTGATTACACTTGCCAACCACTTGACTAATGCATTGGTAAATTCAGGTAATTATTTACCGATATTCCTGGTCACGGGCAAAAACGTAAACCACCTTGCATTATAAACATTTTAACAGCAATCATGATTGGTTGATAGCAAACAATAATCGCTTATATAGCCAATCAGGGGGTGCCTTCGAAAAACAATTCCATGGGACATCTTTTCAACTAATCTGTGATTTAATGTATTTGATGAATGATTGGAACATTCAATTTCACTTTGATGTGTATAATAGCAGAGGATTGTTTAAGTTATATTAAATCAGGTCGGCACTTTAGTAATAGAAACTGTGTCCTTTATTTTTACACATCATCTCAACTTAATGGTACAGTGAAACCCTCATTTCTCGAAATGATTTATGTTTTGTTACTCAGCAACCGAATACTAAATCCATATAAAATAAATAAATAAATAAATAATAAATATGACATATTTATAGAGGATAGCCTCATCAGTGTCTAGCACTGCTTTCCATGAGGGTCCTCTGTCAGATGGTCAGATTTATTTGCCAGTTTTTAGTATATATATATATATAGTAAAATATTGCTAAACATAGGTCTAAAATATGAAAAAAAAATGACAAAAACAATTAAATTAGACCTATTTTAGCCCACACGAGAGTTAACCTCAGGTTTACTTCTGAGAACTCGTACAGGTAGTTAAAGGGGTTTTGTCGACTACTTTTTCTATTCGTGACTTAACCAGTACATTGAAAATGTAAAGCAATACTATAGAGTGTTAAAATGAAGCGCCCCCTGTCACCCATGACTTCTGATTTTTTTAAGCTTATTTGGTTTGTTTTGGGAAGATATTAATATCCTCTAAATATTTTTGCTTAAATGCGCTTACTTTTTCTGTTGAGTTAAATTCTGGAATGCATGCATGTGCATTTTTAGTGGCAAAGCAAGTTTCGGACAAAATACACTTGAAAACTCTTTTAGTTTGTCTTATTCCTTCGTTTTGGGCTGTTTTTCCTATAAACCATTTTTGATAATACTCTTGCAGTATCTTTTACGCACACTCTTGTGTGATGTTAAGACATGTCCATCAGCTTGGTTAGCAAAGATACTGATACCCATTTGCCAACTGCATGATAGGTGTAGGAATAAAGGATGACCATTCACCATTTCCATATTTATGTGGAGGCCACTTTAAGATACGTGACTTGCAACGTAATCAAAACGTTGGACACACAATTTGTCACCTACATACGTAATCATTGCTACAAACATCGCCTTGTTGGTGCAAAAATATGAGAATACGATTTAGCTCCTCATAAAGTAGATGCCATTTTCATCTCTATATTACTTTTGGTTCTAATGGACATTCACGTAGATTTTATCTTGATTCAGAGTTATTTTAAAAGGAATTTTGATCTTTGATATAAGATTAAATAAATAAATATAAAATTAACATCGTCAGAAAAGACAATACAACCAATTGTACAGCAATTTGATATGTGTTTTAAGCACAATTTAATATGTTTAATCATGTTAATAATTTTGTTTAGAACATACGAGGTTTTCAGTTACAGTACAGAGTTTCTTTAAATATAATTGTCACCGATCAACATGTATAGACGAGATGTTACGTTCAAATGATTTGTAAAGTAAATTTTCTAATCATGAATTTCGCCCACAACAATATTTTATGGATAATTAGTCCTTTAAAATTAACGGTACTATATTTAGAAGCGATCTGATATCCACGACTACCAAACAAGACATGTGAATGATCTGGACATACATGTAATGTTCATGAAATCATTTACTGATAAAACTATCTATCCCTTTCCTTTGGAATTCATTATCATGTGAGATAAAACAATAAAAGTGTAAAACTAAATATTTTTAAACCAACTTAAATCCAGAATTTTAAATAAGTTATAATTTTTTTGAGCATGTCCTTTGTGTTGTCTTGTTTTAATGGGCGTGTTGTCAGGTATTTAATTGTTTTGTCCATTCTCTATGCCTTTGCCTTGAAATTATGTCATTTCTTTCAGGGGAGGACTATCATTAGGTCTTACTGGCATAACAGTCCTTTGACGGCTGTTTGATCCCATTGAAACAGTGATCATTTTTAACCAAAATACACATTATTGGTGGCGCTATTCATATAAATTAAGTTTCTGGGTTTTTATAATCTATGAGGCTTAATTTTGACATTTGACACATGGATATGGGGAGGGAGACCAAAAATGAATTTTATGCATGCTTAATCCAGATACTAAATATTCAATTTATGCATGTTGCATATAATTAACTTCAAAAAATAAACAGCGCCACCAATAACAAAATATCCAAATATGGGTTGAAAATGTTGCATTTTGATCTAAAACGAGCATTTTTTGAGAAAATATGAGAAATTAAATTATGCAAACAAATGTGACTATTCCAACACCTAATTCAAGAACTAATTTTAACACTTTTAGGACCAAAATTTCTAGTAACAGTGGTATTTTCTCAAAAAGTTAATAATTGAGCGCATCAAACAGCCGTGAAGCTTTCCTTCATAACACTGTTTTGTTTTTGATGTTATATGTCGTTGTATTTTATGGAATTTAAGATATAAGCAATATTTTCATAGTATTAATATCATATATCTTTATTTATCTTTATAGCTACGAGCTAGTTGTATATATATAGACTGATTACGCCTGGTTGAGATGCAAAATTAATTGTCATAACTATAACTACCCATAGCACCCAAACTGCAAATGGGTAAAGATAAAATGCTTTTCTGACTTCTTTGAGCTTGTTTAATAGTATTCGAAGGGGAAGTTGAAACCATAATTGTGATGACTCACACCGAAAGGGGGACTTTGGTTCCGACATCAAAATTGAGTTTGTGGCATTATGTGAAAGCTTAGAGTTTCACAAGTAATTTGGTACCTCAAAAATTCAAAGATATGGCTATTTTAGTAAGAGCGTGGTGATCACTTTTCAAAAATAGCAATTGGAGAAAACAGGCTTTAAAGTTTGGTTTTGTGAAAGCATTAATTTTATTGATTTCTTTTCAACTGTACACAAAACATCATAAACTCCAAAAGCAACGGGTACCTAGGAGCACTCAATCATCATTAAATTTGACACAGACATTGTCAGGATACATATCTTTAATTATATACCTAGGACGGTCGGTCAGAGAAGTGAAAATTTGTGCTGAGAAAACGGCCTGTTTTCGAGGATGTTTTTTCTTCTAATCACAAAATTGCGAAAAGGAAGAAAATTGTCATAAAATGATATTTTTTCGCAATTTTATAGAAAACGGCTTGTTAGGAAGATTTTTAAAACTTTGAAGATTCATAATATCACAAAATCTCAAATTCACCCCCAGACGAAAATTTTACCACTTCTCAACTTCATAGCATGATATCTCAGTCTGCAGATCGTCGCAAAGTCCCCCTTTTCGGTGTGAGTCATCACATATAGAACATCCTGTTGATATTTTGTTTCGGCTATTTGTCACCCGAAGATACATGTTACAGTTAAAAATACTAAAAGTACAGTGTACCAATTCAAGTTATTGCGAAAAACAATATTTGACAAAACGATATGAATCACTTATACACCAAAGAGTATGTTGAAACTTTTCAGTCATTCGTTTAATTTCGCAGTACTTGATACTAATTCTTTTTGTTTTATCATTGTAAACACTGTTTAATGATTTCATCAGATTTTAGCAATAATTTGATTAAATTTGTACACTGTACTTTAAGTATTTTGCCTCTTTAGAAAATGATTTTATTCTGTAAACAGAATTGTGTCAGGATGTATACATAAATAGAAAAGTAAAAAATACACAATGCGACCTAAACATAATATCTATCAATCATTTCCTTTCAAGTATACCTTAAATAAAGTGCAAATCATTTTATCTAATTGTCTATAGAAAAATTTGAGTCTACATAAAAAGGGGTTGAGTGAAGAAAATTTAAACAGCACTCATTAAGAAAATAGAAAAGTGAATTCAACTTTTTGATGTTTGTAAGTTGCTTTTAAAAACGACTTCCTGCCTTTACAATAATGTATGCTTTTTTCTTTAAATCTCAAG
>JXSR01S012714.1:10833-26544 GCA_000969725.1 Ophiothrix spiculata
GGAAAATTTTGGGAATTTTCATCCAGTCTATAAGTCTATAAATTAGCTTTAAAAGCGTTGCTGGAGGAAGGGGTATGTTCAAGGATCATGTAGATGTCGCCCATTTCATCCCAAAAGGTTCAATTGGTGAAAGATCCAGTGACCTTCAATCTAGTTTAATTGAAACTCATTCTTTTTTACAGATAGGGTATGTTACCTTTTGTTAGAGAAAACGATTTCGAAGCAATCATTTTTACTTCTCTTTCCTTTTATTCTTTCCCTATCTTTCTCTTTTATATACTTCCTTTCGTTTTTCCTGCCCCCTTCCTTGACGTTTGCCCCTGCACATGTAGTGCCTCCCATGATGTTTGTTTAATAATGAAAATCAATAACTACGGGACCGATTTTCTTTCCCTTTTTGATTTAAAAAAACAAGGGTGTCAAATTACAGTCGTTTTCTATTAGTTAACATCATACGCTTATTTTCTAAATCTTTTGTTACGATACTGTTCTTGATTAAAAAGGGTGCAAATAACACGGCTGTAGAACCACCTCTTTCATCTATGTGTGTTTTGGATTTCATTTATCTGACGATAAACCTCCAACGGTTTAGCGTCGATTGCACCAAAAAAGCAAAACCAAGTAACTATCGTCATTTACAACCCGCTAGTCCGAAGGTTCGCCATTCCGAAGGTTCGCTAGTCCAAATTGTTGCTATTCCAAACATGAAATATAGTTCGCTAGTCCGAAAATGAAATAAGGTCCGATAGTCCGAAATTAAAAAGGGTTCGCTAATTCTAAGGATCGCCAGTCCGAAAATGAAAAAAAAAAAGGTTTGCTAGTCCGAAAATGAAAAATGGTTCTTTATCCGAAAATGAAATAAGGTTTGCCAGTCCGAAAATGAATTAAGGTTCACCAGTCCGAAAATGAAATAGCGTCCGCTAGTTTTGTTGGTTAGTAACCCAAATTTCTTTTTGGACTAGCGGACCTTTTTTAATTTTTTTGGATAAATTCTTTCTTAAAAATCGCGACTTTCCTCTCAATTTGCCGGAGCACCCAAACTTATTAATTGAAAATTAATAACGACCCAATGAGGATACATACACAATACAATACTGTGACGTTACGTAGTAAAGTAACCCTACCAATTTGTATATTAATAAACAGCTAATTTTCTATAAGATAAACATTTTCCATAATTATATAAATAGATTATTACTATACATTGTTTTGTGCAGTGCAGAGCAAAATTTACATAAGGCTGTTTTCATACAATTAAATGGAACTTTTTTCAGAGAAAATCAATTTGCCATGGCAAATATGACAATTATCGACTTTTTATTATTGATAAGATGACAGAATCCTCTTCAAATACAATCAGGCACGAATTGTTTGATTTCTTAAACGGTCAAGACGCTACTTCGCTTGTCAGTAGCATCGTTATCTCAATCAAATAGAAGTTAAAAATCATTTTAATTGCTCTAGTATAGAATAAATAATAATTGAACAAGTGAGATTGCTAAAGTTTGAGCTGCGATGAAAATTATGAGCGTGCGTAACCATCGGGAAATGATTGGATATTACATATAGTTGTAGCAAGGAAAAACGCAGTATGTGCAGTGATTATAGGTAAAAAAATGCGCATTTCATACGCGAGTGAAATGAGACAAAATCAATACACGCGCGGTCAATTTTGATGCGTCCAATTCACGAGGCCCGTAGGGGGCCGAGTGCATTGGACAGCAAATCAAAATTTACCGCAAGTGCATTGTTTTTGTCTCATTTTACGAGCATTATGGAATGCAAATTTATTAATCTAATTCATACACGACAGAAAAAATAATATTGCATCTTTTGTGAAAAGAAATAAGGCCTTTAATATGACCATCAAAATCGAAAACTTCTCTAAACTAAATAAATAATCACCCGACAAAAACAATGAAACATTCACACGCACTAAACTCCCGCCACGCAAACCGGAACGCAACAAGCGCAGTGCATTGTGAAAATCCACTGCACTCCGCGTATTTCATATTCTTGCGTTCTGATTGGCTAGGTGACACGCGCAGCACACGCAGAGTGTATGGAATATAATTTAGTCCATACATCAATTAATCAAAAGAATTTTCCTATTTTCTTTTTGAATATACTTTATTTTTTGGTGTAAAGTCAGTAAAATGTATGAAATACATTAACAACTAATAGGTTACGTAAACTAAAATCGTAATTTGTTAACACCAAGACTCGATGTGAAGTTATTAATCAAATCAATTAATGCATAGCAACTATCTTGAAATCACATTTATTCATAATTCCCTAGATTTATTAGCTTTCCATTTGTGTCAAATCGCAAGTATTTTGCAGAGACTAGTAATTTGTTACAAATTATTTCATATGAGTGTCTTTCCATTTTTGACTTTATGATACTCAAGTATAATTATACAATCTACTTGAATGGTATACAATTGTTACTCAAATAAAGTATACATTTGTTATGTAAATATATCATTTTTAAATTGTTCGAATAAGATATTACTTAATTTTTATCACTTTTCCTAATTTGTAAGATGCTTACATAATAAGTAATACAAACAGCCTTGTAAGGTTTAACATTTTAACTAACAAATTATTGTTGTGTTATGTTTATTTACTGTATTGAATCGTTCTTTGTTATATTAGAACGAAAATAAATCGTTTTTATGCTTTTGTGGTTAGAAGTAAATTCAAGCCAATTTTGTACTTGCGGTGATTTATAAACAACGAACAATTGAAAAAAAAATATAGTTCGACACATCAAGCTCCCATTGTGAGTAATTCAGAGTATTTCTGAGTGTTCAACTCTTGCAAATTATACTTTTACGTTTAAGTATAATTCATCGGCTCATCAGTTGCGTATTTAATGTTCTTGATAAGGCACATCTTAAAAGAATATTTTATATACACACACTAATCTAAAGTATTGCAAAATCGTCGACTGTGGTTTTGGCGCAAAATTTAAAAAGCGTTTTCAAAACGTTGGTTTGAAAACACTGTTATGCTAATTTAGTTATAATGATAGCTTTATAAAGTTGTTTTCATGTTTCTTTTCTTTAATTATCTTGATAATTGACACCTATTTCAATAACTAGGGGGCTAGCCATGCAATTTAATGATAGCGACTGCTCACTTTTACAATGCCACTCAGAATAAGCAAATCTTTGAGAGCTGATATCTGTCGAGGATCAGATGTTAAATTAATCAACTCATGTCTCTTGAAATGTTTGTTATTCAGACTCGTAGATTAATGTTATCTCACGTGTCTTACTTCAGATTTGCGTAATGCGCATGTGCGTTAAGATTGATACTGCTAACGCCCTTTTCGAAGATCCTGTCATAAAAAAACCTGCGTGCAGTCGAGTGTGACATCATTTTCAAGAACGATAAGTGGTAATTTACAAATGTTCCATGTTCCTAAAATACTTTAACATTGGTTTGCTGAGAATGACGATAAATTGGATGTTATCGATATTCCCGTCAATTGTCGCACGTTTTTCGAATCAATGAAACTCAAACCATGAGTTATACACCAATTTGTGTCATCAAAGAAAGGTTACATTGGTCGTAGCCGTCATATTTAAAACTCAAAACACTTATTCTTTAATTATCAAAACTCAATTAGATCCGCACTCCTTAATGAAAACAATATGGCGTCAATTCAAGGCCGCTGTCACATTACTCGGCAAATTCGCCATCCCAACTCTTCGCTGACCGTGTACAAGCGTTGTCAATTGTTTCCCTTTCGTTACTCTACACATATGAGACTACAACATTAAATATTCCTTCGAGAATGATTATACGCAGGTATTTTAACTTTCTAGGCAGTACTGAGCGACCAAAAAGGCCAATGGGTAAAATGGCAAAAGCCTATTTTTGCAATATGATTGATGATTTTCCATATGTGCAGTCTTTCATGGACGACTGCTTATACGCGAGTTATATGCATTACAAGAATCCCCCTACGTCTAGCAATTCCAGAAATCATTTGGCAGCAAAAAATAAAATCGCACAGCCATATAACAAAAACGGATTCCTTCGGTTCTCAGTGCTACAATGCGCTTGAGATCTTCATTCAGTATCTCTCATAACGTCGCCATTTTGAAAGCAACAGAAAATTTTAATGGACTAAAATAAGCTAAGGGAACTGTTTTAATGCATTGAACAATGCACGTTGGTAACATTGCTCAGCTAAATAAGAAATCAAATATTAACTACGGACGAGTTATACTCGCAAACACCAGGATTTACACTATGTTGCAATACTTCTGATAAGGGAGTGTACTACCTATTTGCATGCGACGTTTTATTCGGTTATAAGTACACTCTAAAAATTAGTTTACGCTTTGTTGAGTAAAAAGGTCACAGCTCATTGTTGAGTAAAATCTTACTCAACATTGAGTAAAATTTTACTCGGTTAAGTCAATATTACTCAATGTTGAGCACATCTTACTCAACGTTGAGCAAAGTTTACCCAACGTTGAGTAAAGTTTATCCAACGTTGAGTAAGATTTTACTCAACCCAATTATTTTAGGACTTTCTTACATACTGTGAAGTCTCCATAATATCAGCTTACCAAATGGCATCGCATCTTTTTATTTATTTTTCAATCGGTGATATAAAGACAATTTAAGAATCTAACGCAACTCCAGGGGAAAAAAATAACCAAAAATTAACTTTAAAATTACAGAATAATAATAGTTATAATAGCAATGATGACTAATTGATAATGGAAAATGAATAATTAAAAAATCAGTAACCACCCACTTAAAGATATATATAAATCTAATTTATTATAAAAAAATAATTAAATGTGATTTATTAACATTAAATGAAATTGACCGACCTGCAAAGTTTTCAAATTTAGAGGCTAATTTTCTTAAAGCTTCATTTATATACATAACATGAACAATTTAAGTCACAATATTGTTAAAATTCCTATTAAAATCGGATAAGAACTAAACGATCATAAAAGGCAAGTAGCATCCCGACCTCAAGAAGTTTGTATATGTGACCTTCCAGCCCGTATGAGCAGTAAATGCCAGAAACTTCATTTTGCGCTACAGGTGAAAATACATGTCAAGGTCATAATTTACCGAAATTGATTTTTGACAGATTCACAATCCTAGTGCTTACTACAAAATACCAGCAAAGTTTAATTTCAAGAAAATGATAGGAAAGGTGAAATAAATTGGCATATTCTTAAGACGATCACCAGAAAATATACGGCTTACTAATCTTTGAACGCATTTATCTCAGTTATACGTTTTACTCCCTGACAACCTTTAACGGACCATAACTTGACCTCTGGAAATCGTGTGAAGTTCTTTAAGGTGTCATTTTAATCCTTAAAGCATGGTCTTTGCAAATGAGTAAAACAGTGAAAATGACAAGAGCTGGCATTTACTGCTGTTTTGAGCTGGACGGTCACATATGAAAATCCAGATTGACATATTAAGTGCTCATTGGAAGTCTTTCATCTGCCTGGGTGGTCAACCTTTACAGGTTGTTGGTAATTGGCATATTGAACATTCGTGAATCATATCAGTTACCTCATTGTACAACAATTACGTTCAAGTAAGATTCATCACAGCATCCATTGTATATTGCTATTCTATATAGACACATGTTGCAAAAATAAGGTTTTTCTTAAATGTTCTATTTTGAATTTTTTAAATATATTTGTTAACGTCAATCGGTAGCAATTCAAACAGCTTTTAGGAATTTAACAAGTAATAATTTTTCCAACTTTAATAATAATAATAATAATACCGGCGCTTATAGTGCGCAATTCCAACATAGATGATCATTGCGCATAACAAAGGAATATATATAAATACAGAAAAATATAAACAAAAATACATCAGAAACAACAAACATGATTAGAACATATAAGTCTTCAAGCCCTTTTTAAAACTTGCAACAGAAGAAGCAGATCTTATTGCTGACGGAATCTGATTCCAGAGGGTTGGTCCATAGACACCAAACGACCTGTCCCCGGCACGTTTGTTACTTTTTGCAATGACAAGTCGTGTGGTATCCATGGCCGAACGAAGACCTTCCCTTGGTGGAACATATGTGGCAATGCAATCCTTTAAATAGATCGGAGACAGATCATTGAGAGATTTGTAGATATGCAAAAGTATTTTAAACTGAATACGCTTGTCAATGGGCAGCCAGTGTAGGGACGTAAGCAGAGGAGATGTTGGAGAGCGGCGAGGAAGCTGAAAAATAATACGGGCGGCACGGTTCTGGAGGCGTTGTAAGCGAGCAATATCTTTATTCCTACAACTAGAAAGGAGTGCATTGCCATAGTCAAGCTTCGACAGCACAAGTGCCCGCATAGCATTAGATGCAGTGTCATGATCAACAAACCGTCGGATTCTAGCAAGGTTCCACAACAAAAAGTTCATTGATTTACACAAAGATGTTATGTGATCTGACATAGTCATATTACTATCAAAAGTAAATTCTTAATATTTGGTGATGGAGTTATTAGAGTAGAACCAACTTGTAATTTAAAATCGGTGAGGTTGAAGTTGTTCATGATATGATATGTGAGGATGCAACAATAAAAAACTCCGTTTTCGCATCATTAAGCTTAAGCATGTTGTTCATTAGCCATAAGATTTTAGCCTGAAAATGGCACATTCAGCATCTAATGGAACACTTGGATTAAAAGACAGATATATTTGCACATCGTCGGCATACATGTGATAATGTAATCCATGATAACATATTATAGACGACACAAGTTGAGAATATTTTGTAAATATCCTAGGACCTATGATGGACCTCTGTGGTACACCACAATCAAGATGGAACTTTTTTGACATGTAATTACAAACAGACACTCTAAAATGACGGCCAGTAATATAAGATTGAAACCAGTCAAGTGCTGTGCCTTTGATACCATAGTCATGTTCCAAACGTTTAAGTAGGATGTCATTGTCTATGGTATCAAAGGCAGCAGAAAGGTCTAACATAACTAAAAAGACGCCCTTATTATTATCCAAAGCCATGTCCAAGTCGTTCTTTACCTTGAGCAAAGCTGTTTCCGTGCTATGCTTACTTTTATAAGCAGATTGGAACATTTCGTTAAGTTCGTTTTCCTGCATATGCTCATTGACTTGGACAATAGCCGCCTTTTCAATTATTTTGACTGAACTTGACAACCGTAACATGCACGATGACGAAACTTAGTGACATGAAGGGTCTCGGGATGAACCCGCCCTGCGACACTTTTTTTTTGGGGGGGGGGGGCGGTCAAGGTCAGTCAAGGTCAAAAGGTCATCTGAGGTCAAATTTCCAAAATTGTTCAAAAAGTTGACCTGAGGTCATCCGAGGTCATTTTGAGGTCAAGCTCATAACTCAGTGACCCCTGACCCCACATGGATTGAACTTGAACCATAGAAAGTGCTTGACCCAAGGGCAAGGTCAGTCAAGGTCAGAAGGTCATCTGAGGTCAAATTTCCATAATTGTTCAAAAAGTTGACCTGAGGTCATCCAAGGTCAACAAACTGTTCCATTATGATTGATGATAAAGTCGGCGATCAAAATCAGGCGAGACTACTGGTTCGCGAACCATCTTGTTTAAGATAGGTGTTACAATGGCCTGTTTCATTTCACTAGGGAATACACCTGTAGTAAGAGAGGTATTAACTATGTCTGTTATAATTTGCAAAGCACAATCGATGTTATTTTTCAAAAGCCATGTTGGCAAACAATCAATAGTGCAGGTTTTGTTTGCACTTTCCATGATGATACGATACACTTCACTCTTGTCAAGCTCTCTGAAACTAACCATATCACTTCGAATGGCAATATTGAGGTTCATCAAATTACTACAAACTAAGTTGGTATCAGTTCCACTCTTTTGTATCTTTGGTACCTGCATTTGATAATGTGTTCTTATAATACTGTTTTTAAGAGTCATCAAGGAGTTTATTAAATGTCAAATGTTGTTTCCAATAAGCATCACGGTCCACATCAAGCCGGGATTAACGCCACTTTCTTTCTAGCTTGCGTTGCTTCTGCTTTTCTGATCGTAAATCTTCGTTGTACCAAGCAGGCTTGGGACGTACCAGACGCGAACGAGACTTTGATGGTGCATGTTTTTCAATTACCTAATTGGAAGCATCTTGAAATGACTGAACAAGATCATTTACATTCAATCCGCCGGATCTAGAGTTAATTGTGGAGTAAATACTCTGAAGGTCATTTCTAAAAGAAGCTTGATCAATTTTTGCAAAATGTCTAACTTTGCTGGTTATCTTTAAAGGAGGTGTTTTTTCTGCTGTAAGACAGCTGTGACCATGTTGTGGTCAGATCCATATTGCATTCCAACATCAAACATCCTAACTAAATTGTTCTCAAAACGAGTGACAATTAAATTCCAGTGTATTGCCAGAAACATGGGTAGGTTTATCAATTTGATTTTCAAGACCAAATGATGATAAAACGGTCAGAAATTGAGTCACATCAGATTTGTTTGGCTTATTCATGTGGAAATTAAAATCTCCTAACATGGCAAGCTTTCCTGGCAAAAGATAGATCTCATGCAAAAATTCTTCAAACTCTTCTATGAAACCTTTGAGAGAGAATCAACTTTATTGTTCAAAAACTTAAGACATCAAAAGCGTCCAACTTAACCAGGAGAAAGTACAAAAAACCTTCCACTCATCCTTGAACAGATTCATCAGGATTGGTAGTAAAATAATGAAAGAATTAATTGGTACTAATCTACTTACGTGTACGTTTCGGCAATCAGCTGTTGCCTTTATCAACACTGAGATGAGACTGACGCTGCTTGTTGTTTCTTAGTGACAACTTTGGTGTTGCCAGTCGAACTTTTGTCTTGAAGCAGCATCTCATTAAAAAACTTAAAGAGTGTATGGATTTACTCGGGTATGTTAAATGCTCCTGCTAATACTTTAATATTATCATTATTTACTGTTATAAAGCTTTACAAAATGTTTCAAGAATCACGGGGTTAGAATTACAATGTTTTGTAATGTTACAAAATTCTCTGCCGGCTATTTTTAATCGCCTCAGTTGAAAATTCATACTTTTTGATGTATCCACAAAATTTGCTTACACACCCTAAATAATGATATAAAATCTACGGCCTATTATTTTACCTGGATATTCTTTAGTGTTTTATACACAATCTCTTTTAACATATTATTGTTTTTACAAAATGTATGCACATATTGAAGACATTATTTCGTCTTTTTTTTTTCTTACAAACAAAATTGAAACATAACATGATTGCGCTTGCCAAAAACATTTGAATGGCCATTTTCTCTTGAAATACTTTGCAAATGCCAACCATTTATATTTTTAGGGAAGACATAGCCTTAATAATATCGGATGACCTATACCCAAAGGGGCCGTCTTTTGAATATTGACCTAAAAATCGTATTTTTTGTTAAATTTCTTCTCAAGCCCCCTCCCAGGACTTCCAGGCTTGGCTCAATTAGTGGAATATAAAGTGTAGCCACTGCAATTGTCAATTGATCAAGCCTTACAATTATTTCCGTTCGCTGTCCTATCATTGATAAATGGACATTTTTGGTATCTGAGGTGATATTCCAACTTTATGGGCAACAGTGTTACTGTATGTACTGGAAAGAATTTGACAATACCGCAAAGTGTTGCCGATTAGTTTACGTTTTGGGGAGTGTATTCTGGGTGCTTAAATGCTTACATATTAAAAGATAAATTAAACGTGGCTATTGTAATTCTAATAAGTACATGTTTCAATTCCAATAAATTCGCTTGTATATAAGAGTAGGCAACATGTTCAACGGTCAAGGTAGGCCTAACTGAGATACATAGGGGTGCACCATAATAAATGCCACCATTACACTCTTAAAAGAAAAGAGTGAGCGGTCACTCATTCTTAGAGTGAAATCGAACGGGGTTTCACTCTTATAGAGTGAAATGTCACTCTTATAGATTTATAATTCACTCTTTGAAAATTGCCACTCTTTTAAAGATTGGTCACTGACACCGCTCTTTTCAAAAGTGACATTTCACTCTTTAAGAGTGAATCCCCGTTCGATTTCACTCGAAAAGAGTGAAATGTCACTCTTTTGGAGTGAAAAAAAAATCACTCTACGAAAGAGTGACTGTTCACTCTTTTCATTTTAAGAGTGTAGATTTCCATGTGGGGGGAGCGATTTAAAAGATTTGTGTTTAGTACTTGATAGATGAATTGTTGAAGACAACACAAGAAATATAAAAAGCAGCTAAAAGAACTTCACTGTTCATAAATTCAGTAAGATAAATTGCAGGGTTTAACAGTCGAGAGTTCAGGAAATTTGTCATTGTCACTGATTGTCATATTACCATGAAATTACCTTCACTCTAAAGTTTGCAATGGATGAATTAGTTATAAACAAATGGATGAACTGTATGTTGAACTCTCTTGATACGTACTTTGAATAAACGTCTGCACACACAGTGCTTAAATGATATAATTACTACTAAATGGCGATAGGTGTCAAAATTAGTCTTTTGGTAATGGGATTGTGATTTTAAGAACGCAATTTCTTGCTCTTTATACAAATTACACCATGTATTTTCGAAAAATTAATGGAACAGATATACATTGCCAAGAAATGCAATTTCTTTATTGGTATTTATATGAGTGTATTTTTTCTGTTTATGTTGTAGTTCGTACCGAAGAAGGTTTTTAATGACCGAAAGCTTGTGAAAACATATGGATCGCAACATACGACTGCTCCAAATATCTACTTACCTAAGTGACCTACCTAAAAGACCTACCTACCTACCTACCTACCTACGTATACACTTAAATAGATAAATAGATAGATAGATAGATAAATAGATAGATAGATAGATACGTACAAAGGTAAAATCGGTTTGAGCTTACTTACACAGAAACCTATTAATGTATGTTTAACTAGTTATATTTTCCCTAAATATCGTGACGCACTGTTCTTGTGCCCATTATTTTAGACATCGACCAAACATATCGAAACGGGCTAGTAAGATGTTATGAACTTTTATTTCTATTTTTCAACCATAAAGTTATATAATGACCGTATGCGTCAACGGGAGAAAGCGTAACATTAAAAGAAATGTTATGCCCTAAATAATTTAAAATACCTCAAATATTCTGAGAAGCGACATTTGCAATAAAACGATAATAAATATGTTTCATTTGTTGCCATTTTGTGTGAAACAAATAAATAAATTTTAAATATCATTTATTTTTATAATATTTATCTATGTATCATGCATTATGATTTTATCAATTGATTGATTATGATTTTATATCAATATAAATCATCTGTCTTTTTCTTATAGTATATCTGCAATGAAAACTACACATTACTATAATCGACTGCAAAGTTAAATGATAAGCAATAATTAATGCTCTAATAATTGTAATAGGAAATGAAAACAAGAATACACAATCGTGATCTTTTATCATATCAAATATTTTTAAATAACTAATAACTATTAATCATTTGACGGGCATACAAAATTAAGATTTGATAAAAATATGTTTTAAAACACACACTCTCATTTATCATGAAAATGTACGATTGTGTTACGAAAAAAATGGTTTGTTGCTTTTTTACTTTAAAAGAATAACTTTAATTTGCGAAATTTTTTATCCACATCATGATCATATTTTATTTCGACATTGTATCAACTCAACCAAAAAGAGTAAAGTGTACATAATACCGATGCGTTATATATAGCATAGGACATAAAATCATTCAACAGGTTTCCACTTTTTTAATATTACAAATGGATTATGGAATCCACATTAAACATATATGCACAACGCGTTGTTTAGAAAGGCAATGTGGACAGTTCTTAACAGGTCTATAGTATTTCGACTTCAACATCACACCCACTCACAGAGAACGAAGGTTTTTTTTTACATATATTGAGCAAAACACGTTTACAGGTGCACTTTGGCGTCAATACAGGTAGACGCATTACAAGCACAAGATGATTTTGTGTACGGGGATCAGTGTTATTTAGTGAGTGCTACTGAATAAATCCTATGCAGGAAGCTACCTCGTCCATACTGCTATTAACCTTTTTAGTGTGCTGACATATCTTGTCATGTAAGGGACTAACAAATTTTAAGTAAACCTGAGATGCAATAAGTAAGGGACCAGCAAACAAATACTTTGTATGTATAGACATATTAAAGTGATCTGTATGTTCACTAAGACCTGATTAGTACACCAGCTGCCGGGATACGCATATTGTCTTCAATTCATATAAGGATACTTAATTGTCTATGTGTTATTAAACATTCTGCTATTTCAAGATCAGGAGCCTCTAAGGGTTTCAACTGAGAAGTATCGAATACTCCCGTACATTTTATATAAATGGAAACTGAATGACAATGGGCCACAAAAGGGATTTATGGTGAAATAGGTGTTAACTTATATTTATTTTGTTTGAAAAGTGGAACATACGGGACGATAAAACTCCGGACCATCTAGGTAAGTGCTGCTTTTTCAAAACTCATTTTTATTCTCATTTAGTGTTTTTTTACTTATTTGGTAGTCCAGAGTCCAGAAATTACAGCAAGGCGATACTTGACATGCATCTCAAAAGTCAACGTATGCAAACTACTTTAACATACATGTATACAAACATGGTCGATTTAAATAAAGAGGATTTATAAGGGTAATCTTAGTTTGGAAAAATACACCTGTGGCTTTATATATCCCCACTTCATGTTGTGTTGAAAGCAAATGTTGAAGCAAAAAAGTTAAATGTACTGAAATGAAACCAGAATTATTATTGCTACTGATTACACACTTATTTATCTGAAACTCACTGGAACCATTTTTACATGGATATTAAAATATACATGTACCTACTTAAAGGAATTGTAGCTTAAAGGCATGCTGCTCACCTGTTGCATAATACCATAGCGTGTTAAGTATTTACAAAGATTATTAACGGATTCGTGAGCCATTTTTAAAATGATATTATGAAGCTGAGTGAAAAAATTATTAGCTTGAGTATTAAAACAGTAAATTCCACACAAGAATTTAATAAACAGTATGATCATGTCAAATGAGATAAATTAAATGTCAGTGTCACGCAATAAGCTATCGATCAATAGGGAGGGCTCCTGTAGCCTTTTGGTTGCGGTTTGATAAAAGTATGGTGCCAGGATATTTTAGTTATTCGAGCTGTCATTGAAACATAAATGTATATTTCTTAACAATTGTAATCAAACATATTCAGCACACATTGTGTTTCATTAACATTAAATATTTGATAAACAGATTTTATTATTAACGACTGTTAATAATTGCATTGAAAAATGCATTCTTATTTATGCAGACTATATTAATTTGAAGGTACACTCTTGTTAGCATTGCCATTGATTGTCTGTACACAAATTGTCTTCATGGTCACGAATCATAAATGGCATGAAATGGAATATACAGCTTGTTACCCTTTACTATGCATTGATGAATAAGCTTTTAGAACAAAATCAATGTAAGAGTCGACTAGAGTAGCAATTCACGTTTTCCCCAGCAACAAATGTCTGTCTTTGAAGAGAAACACGAGATGTAATGGCTTGAAATTAAATAATGTAAACACCTTGTTGCTACTGAATGCAGAGCAGATATATTCATATAGAATTTGATCTGTCCATTTCACAGAGGGTCACCCTGGATAAAAGATATTATATATGATGGCCCACCCCGAAAGTGTGTGTGTGTGGGGAGGGGGGGGGGACTTTGTAGATGATATCAATTTTGATTTTATTATTTCATCTGTTACAGCATTTTCAAAGCTTTAATATGACACCTTACATGTTAAAACTGATCAAGGTGATCAAATTTTATAATAGAAAATCTGCTGGAAATTCTTATTTTTTTCGTCATTTTTTGCTGCCTGTTTTCGTCAGTTTCTCGAAAAGTGTTCTGTCGCAAAGTCCCCCTTTTCGGGGTGTGTCATCACATAAGTTTAAACCTCGCTGTTCTGACGTAAGCATTAGAAGTCAGTATTTTATAGTATGCGATCTGCAAAACAGGGAACGTATTGTATTTACTCGACAGGGATTCATCATAAATTATGTACTATTTATTGGTGAAATTGAAATTTCTTGGTTCTTAAAAAATATTGTTAAGCACATTTACTTTGTCAATATTATTTTGTGTTTGATTCCGATAAGCAGACTTTGTGACCTTTTTTTTCGCCTGAAGTAATATTAGCAATTTTTTTTGTTTTTTAAATCAGACACTCGTGGAGATCATTTGATAACTATGACAATAAATACGTTTTGCAGCATAATCAATCCCTAAATAACATGTACAAATGACAAGGCTAAATATGCCTTGAAAATGCAAATAGATGGCCTCGTTTTGAATGCAATGATGAGGCTTTCATTTATTGACTGAGACATGTTATTAAGTTCAGCTTCAGACTTTTTATACATTCTTACACCCACAACCACAAACACCCTTATATGCCATTCATAATAATGCACGTTTTGTTAAAACAGTTAAATACTATTATAAATCAGTAACATTATTTAAAGTGAGTCTCCCAGCTAATATAAAAATATCTAATATCAGCGAATATCATTATTTAAAATGTGTGGGTTGATATAATGACACATACGGTACCTCTCTTACTTATCGAATATTTGGTTCAAAACAGGTATTGAAAGTAGACTACTTGTTTGTTTGTTTCGTCTCAGTACCATATGGTACCTAGCATTTTAAAATCTCGGATTATTAACTGAAACTATTTAGAGCCGTTTGACTGTTAACCATCTGTCTGTATTGTTTAACACAACTTTTTAGCCATAAAAGACCCTTAAGATATAATCTATATGTGTTTCTAGTTTAAAAGGTCAATTTCTATTTTGAGGCTATTGAAATAAGATATTGTCCTCTTTTCTCTTTTGTCTAATAAACCCCGGGAGATTGTTAATAAAATTAAAGCACAATTCACAACATCGACCCCATTAATGAACATTGCTTGCAATTAATCGATTCGTTTTCTTTAACGCCTGCATTGACTTATTTTTTCAGATTTGATAAGGGAGCTTCAAGTATAATCAATCAATAATAATCATTTGTCCAATATGGTTCAAAATGACATCTTAATATACAAATGTATAGGAAAACACTTTAGTGTTGCTCGTCAATGGATATTGCCATGTAGGTGTAAGATTTTCTTTTCTTTTCTTGATTGTACAGGGTAGAATATGCGGACCTTAACTCTAGTTCTATGATTAAACTCTGTACCATTTTGGTTAGTGTTGCGTTTTCAAATCTCATTGTTATTTTCATTTATTGTGTTTTCTCGTTTAGAATCCCAGTGTCTGTGAATTGTAGCAAGGCGATTCTTCACATGCAATTCAAAAATGAACGTATACAGATTGCATTACAAACATGGTCGGTTTAAATGTGGATGATTACACACGTAATCTACGTGAAGCAAAATACGCCTGGGGCGTTGTACATCAAACCTTTATGATGTGTTTTAAAGCAAACATATATGTAGATCTTGTGGAAGCGAAGGGCACAAAAGTAAATCATGCCATTTGTTTTCCAACCCTACATTTAGATACTGATATCAACTAAGAGCAGATGGTAAAATAATGAACTTCAAAAATGGAAATGATTATGAATCGTTTGATTGTAAGAGTCTAGACTGCTATAATA
>JXSR01S012714.1:119415-130572 GCA_000969725.1 Ophiothrix spiculata
TGCCAATTGTGAGGCCCTTGTCACTCATGGTGTCAGCTGACTGGCGCAATACATAGTTGAGCACAATGACAAAACGGACGGGAGCAAGAGTGTCCCCTTGAAGAATTTCTGCTGTTGTAATAAATTCTTCGGTTGGACCATCCATGCTCTGCACAAAACTTGTTGGGTTGTCATACATTATAGCAATAGCACTCACAATCTCCTCAGGGATACCATAGTTGAGTAAAATATGTATCATTGCCTTCCGGTTTACACTATCAAAGGCTTTTGAGAAGTCTACAAAGACTAATGGATGCCCTTCTCTTCGAGATTCTCAATTCTTCGATGATTCTTCTTAGAGCAAGAATCTGTGGCAGGGTAGATCTATTCCTACGAAATCCATTTGAATATTTTATTTTAATTATGTTATGTTTAAGCTTATGACGCCACACCACAAAATAGCTTTCCATTCCCATAACTGTACACAATAGCTCCCCAAACACCAGAGAAATCAATAATGAAGCCACTGGTTTCTTCAACACTGGCTTTTCTTAATCGATTATGATCAGTTTTAACAAAAAATAATGAAAACATTGTATTATCAAGGCCAAATTTTTGAGATACGGTGCGGTGCGTTAAAGGTAATAGCGCCCCCATCACTGATAGCTAAATTTTGTATTTACAGACGCCAATGCATTTTTGGGAAAACCTTCAAATTTTACCAAAGCACTCTGGAGATCAAAAATAACATCAGAACAACTTAAAATAATCTATGATTAGAACAAAATATTGACAAAACATATTGCTCTTCCACACTTTTTGAAGTCCTCATTTAGGCAAGGGCAGTCAGAAATGCCGGATCGCGACGCTAGTTTATTTAGTGAAGCGGACCCTGCAATACATAATAACAAAATTGAGGACAGTATTTGTGACTTTAACAAACTAGAACTGCGTCTTTTAGACAGAGTGACTTATGACATTCATTATTTTAACTCCTTTTAGTGTATCCAAAGGTGTCCATTAACACTTTAGTAGCGAAGGGAAAATGTATTCAATAACAATAACAACGATGTCTCAATTTAAAAAACAGCAGTAGCGATCGTCATGTTATACGCTATATTTATGTGCCAATGCAGTAGACTTGATCATTCTTAATAGAATTATTCAAGTCATTGTGTGTCAATTAAGTACAAGTAATATGTAGTATCAATGCTTACTGGTTTTTACGCTAATACGCTTCATAGCTCCAGAATGTCTGTTAGATTACCTTATCGAAATACACTACACTCTTAAAAAGAAAGGATCAAATTGATCCGATAAAGTATCAAATATGAGCTTGCCCTTTTCCGGACCAATTTTGATCCAAATTCTCCTCAAATTTGATCCTTTTCGGATCAAAAAAGAGTGTGTTTGATCCGAAAAGGATCAAATTTGAGGAGAATTTGGATCAAAATTGGTCCGGAAAAGGGCAAGCTCATATTTGATACTTTATCGGATCAATTTGATCCTTTCTTTTTAAGAGTGTAGCTGAAAGACATTATATTATGTTGGTCGTAAACACTCATGTCTTGTTCCATGCTGTGAAATGGAAATGAGCTGTTAACTTGACATTTATTTGCTGGCTGATATTTTCCTATTTAGGAATAGCTTCCCGTGTCATTTGCCCAGTTTTGAATAATGTGTAATATTTTAAACCTTTTACCATTGATCCGGGCCATTGGTATACTTGAGAGTATAAAACATAGACCTGTGATGAGAAAAAAATGGTGATACGACTTTCAGATAATTATTTTCAGTCAATATAAGATTAGATCATTTATTTTGAAAGGACATCAGGTCTTGAAATATTTGATTTTGAGACTGTTTATACCAGTGGTGGGCAACCTTACCGCGGGCCATAAAAAAGGTCTCGATATTTTTCGCGGGCCGCATCAAAATTCTACTAAGACCAGGTTCATGGGTATATTCATAGTCAAGGTCTATTCATAATGCTTTATAATAGTCAATATGAGGTACGGTCAAACCCTAACCAATATCTGTATTTTAATTTATGTCAACACATATCAAGGCACTAACAGCAAACTCTAACAATATGTATGAACACGTGTAATGCTGACTACTTGTCGCCAAGATGGTGGGTCACCTCATGATGCCTTCTACAAGTCAAGGGGGAAAGAAGCACCCTTAGGGAAATCTAAGCAACCATTATTATTATTATTATTACCATGACAGCACGAGGAGAAAAAATACCTCACTGTACGGAGAGATAGATGCTTGGCAAAGGTTATGGAATACCCCTATATTGATCACCAGGAGGCAAAAAATTCAAATTATCCTGGGGGTTATCAAAAAAGGCTCTCCCAACCTAGTCATCCCTGGTAACAATTACTAGTGCAAACATTATTCATGACATTTTCGCGGTAGACCTGCGACATTTTTCTCTTGGCTAAGTATGGGAAACGAATTTCCTTAGTACATGTACTGACATCTAAATATATATATAAATCGGTCAAGTTAGTAGGAAGTGTTTGATAACATATTTTGCAACTTCTGGGTTAGTTATCCGTCAAAATAATTAGCCAGCCAAAATGTCGCTCTACTGTTGGTGAACTCCACTACATCTGACTTTTTCGACGATACAAAGCATCAGCTACTTGTTGATGAACATCAAATATTGTGGATGTTAAGATAAATAAATCACTAATGTGTATAATAAGCGATTATCGTCAAAATTTGAATATGAATATTACCAGACTTCTGAGATGACAAGTTTATTCTGCACATATTCGCACAATGACCATTACATTTTGACCTACCAATTTCAAATAGTATTTTTTTCTCTGGGGCCTTGGCGTCGGGCCGTACAAAAAGTGTACGCGGGCCGTAGGTTGCCCACCACTGGTTTATACACAGATACAGCCTTGAGGTGCTCAACCCTCGATTTACTGGCTGTATCAAAAGTCTTTTTGTCGCATATTATCTTACAAATATTTTAACAATTTAAGGACGGTTTCGAATACTTGACATTTAACATTACTGAGGAATATATGTACAAGTATGCTCATGGTTTGATTAAGAAATAAGTACGCTTGTGACAGATTATGCCAAAGTTGCAAATTATCACTTCAATTATTATCGAGAGATTAATTCACTTAACCCGATTCCAAGTTAAGAACTAGGTCGTGAGTACCTTGAGAGTCGGTTGCCAATGGTCAGGAGCTCTATCATACAACAGTATTAACAGAAAATACATGTTAGGTAGTAGTTGCATTTATCCTCAACTATTAGGTTCTTCATACAGTTTTTTATGCGGATTGTATTAAAGTTTATGTGCGTCAAATATGACAAATATGCTTTGAATAAGGACATACTTTGACGGGTTCATATTAACACAGGAAGACAACTATTACAGGAATCCTGCCATAAATGTCTTCTATTTTATATACAAATTTAACCTATTTGAGGTGCAGTTATTTCACTAACGTACCTTAGGGACAGGGATTGAAACTCTGTTCAGTTTGAATAGTTGAATACATTGATTTCCAAAAGTCCAACCTTTCTGCAATAACCCCTAACCATAGTTTTCTTAACTCTCCATAATTTTGCATATTTTGCATCGCGTCTCAGATTTATTTAAATGTTGCGTAAATTTGCTACTAAGGCATTTTGTCGATTATAAAACAGTGCATTTTTGGTTTACATATATTTTGGTATATGTAATATTGAAGAGTCAAAGTGAAAGTATATCATATTTATGTCGGGATTGTATCCACCCATCTTTTGAAATATATGACTGCTAAATACGTTTTAAAGATATATGTCTAATACCAGTAAGTGTCTAGATGATTTCCCAATCCTTCTTATGCTTTTTTTTTTATCATATCAAGAGGGAGATTATTTACTTTTAATAATTTTAAAGGTTTTGGTAAAAATTTTGTGAACAATCCAAATCTGAAAATCAATGTTATCTGAAACATTCAGAAATAGTAAAAATCACATCTCGATTTTGTAAATAAGATAAACTTAGATATACCTTTACTATTTCTAATTATCTACAGTACTGAATCAAGTCACGTACGCAGTTATATACGCGGACAAGAGTCACTCTGCCGGAATTGCTCGGTGGAACAAAGTTATAAAGGTTTCATTCAAAAGTAAATACATTCAAGTATTTGTTAAATACACAACGGTTATTAATACACATGTATAATGAAAGGTGTAAAAATCACATATATATAAGCGGGTGTATTGGCCCTGTTGTTTTAGCTTGGTGGAATTAACAATATTCTATAACATAAATGCTGAGGTGCTGCATTTATCACCTTGAATCTAACGATGAAATCGTGTAACAAATATCATGCAAATGAGAATCGGCAATTAACACTTCTTGAGTTTCTTTTTATAACCCACATACATATTTAGAATAATATTAGGTGGAATATTAAGAAACACGAGGATAATTGAGTTTCCTTTAAACCTAATTATTACATAATCAATAATATTGGAACAAATTGTTCTCTAATATAAGATATAAACAGTTACTTAAGAATTCTGAAATTCTAATTAACCTATCTTATGATTAAGCGATGAATCTCGAAAATAAAAAAAGGAATATGTCAGCTTCAATAATTGCCTGAAGGGTTAATGTGATTAACCCAGTTACGTGATATCAAAATCAATATCAAAAGCTACCTGGAGCATTTTTAAATTGACATATGAAGCATTGAATGACAAACACAGTGATTATGGTTTTTTTTGTGTGTGTTTACTCATACACTGAATACAATTTAATACTGATTTAAAATCATTGTTAAATGAAAACTATTTTGTATTTTGTAAATGCATTTTGTTTTGTCAATTATTGTTTGGTATACTACACATACATTTTAAACGAAAGTAACGAAGAGTGTGTTTTTTGTTTGTTTCTTTGTTTTTAAAACTCTCTTAGTCCAACAGCTGCCGGCTTGCTATATTTTGAAATCTAAATTCTCCATTTAAATTGTTCCGGCGCTCTTTTTACCTCATATTGCAAGGGTCGGGCATTCGTATTCTGACTACGATCAGATAGTCGCGGTTCCCTGCCCTAAAGGGACAATATAGACTAGTAGTAAAACAGGATGTTTTTCAAACCTCACTTAAGTCCAAGGATTAAGCATGTTTCTAAATAATTATCGTATTGTGTGTGTTCATTGTAGAGCTTATGGATCTTTGATCAATCTTTGATGTAAATTTTGGTCATTTGCACCGAGTTTTGAAAACGAATTCAGCTCACAAAAACATAATTACGTCGTCTGCTATCAGTGGGCACCTATTAGTGATGTGGACTCATCAGGTAGTGGGTTGACTCTTGAGGTAATGTTTGAAGCTCCTAATAAAGCTCTTCTAACGCAGTCGATGATCTGTTGAGACGTCAAAATCGAGATCTTCCAGAACCCTCCCGGTTTCTGTTACTATGAACTGCGTGATCAATAAGCTGATAAACAATATCAAATACAGCTGGAACTGATGGGACCTAATTGGCAATTACGAAATTCCAAACGAAGCAAACGGTCAACTGCATTTGTACTAATTGCAACAAAATACCGCTGCCTCTGCCGTTGCTAAATTGTATAGACAGGGTTCATGTCGAGTCTTGAGTTGTCAAGATTTTACAATATTATCTGTAATGACTATCGGTACTCTGATCTGCATCATTGTATCTTCTTCACTGCACAATCCTTGCCTGTTTTGTTTGAATGCAGCGCCATATAGTAATAAAACATAATCGATATAATGTTACAAACTGTATTGTAAAACAGGTCATGTCAAAACAACTTTGTTCGACATCAAATTAGGATACCTTTGCTAAAATGACTGTAACTTTTGAACGCATTGGTCAATGTCAACGAATTAAAATTATCGTGCAAGCGGCATTAATTTCCTTATTAGCAGTTATAATTAAAACTGATAAAACATCCGTTGATTACACTTTATTTTGACTCACTCTGTACAAACAAGTCAACGATGTTGTGCGACAGCTTTTATTACTTCTGCTGTTTCCCGAAGAATACGACACGGTTCGAATTCTTGCATATAATTATTTTTTTCGTAGAGATCTTTGCATGAACATTGATTATTTGGCTTTCCATTCCAAAGGAGCCGTAAATGCAGCAAATCTTATTTTGTGCTACAGGTGAAAATATATGTCAAGGTCGTAATTTGCGAAAATAGATTTTTTGACAGATTAACAATCCTTGTGCATATTTCAAAACACCAGAAAAGTTTCATTTCAAAATAAAATGATAGGAAATATAAAATATATTATCTGGTTTTTTTAGGACATTCAACAGAAAATATAGGACCTGCTGATCTATCTTAGTTATACATTTTACTCCCTGACAACCTTTGATGGACCATAATTGACTTCCGGAAATTTTTATTCTTATAGCACGGTCTTTGCAAATATTTTAAAAAAAGTGAAAATGACAAGCGGTCTCATATTATAAATTATGTTTTGGCATCGGAGAAATTACTCGAACATTCTTTTTGGCAAAATTGCATTTTAGTCTACTTCATGACCATGTTTGCCCCAATTTGTGCCTCTAAAGTTCTTTAAAAAAGAACATTAACGGAAATAAAAAAAGAGAATTCTCGTCACACACTGAAGGTGCGTTACAAACGACGTCTTTGAGATATTATCGACTACTTCCAAATCGGAGACAAGTTTATCATCTAACAAGACTCTGAACACAATTCGTACGGGAAAAATATTATTCCTAGTCACTGTCAGAAAGCGTATTTCAATTTTGTAACTTTGAAAAAAGTAAAAACACACATGTTGTGTTGGATTGCATTTTTTCTTTAAACACTAGTTTAAAAGCAAAAATTTGCATTTTTTACAAAACATTTTATTGTAATATACTTTATTTTTTACTTGTAAATGTCATATTCTCAAAACTGCGGGGTGTTTGTTTGTTGGTTTAATAACAGGAAATAAATATCACTTATAAATCATTCACTTAGCAATGGAGAAATACATCTCAGAGGATCTTTACCTATTATAAATATCACTTGCTTTGTGAAGCACTCTTTGCAATTGCTTGCAGGGTTAGCATCCAAATAGTATTTTAATTATTCAGATCAGAAGTGTTGTTCCTATTTTTTTTTTGCTTTTGCACGATATAAATGTTTGACAGAATTTCAAATATGTCCAAAACTCCTTTTTTCACTGTTGTTTGAACCTAATAGAAACAAGGGCATTTTATTCGTAAGTGTCAAAATATATGGCGCTATTCATAAAAAATCATTTTAAAATGTATAAGGGATATGCTGTAATGTACTATTGAAAAAATATATGCAAATGAAGCATCTGATATCAAGAACATTTTATCTATCATTTTTAGTTAACATCTTGACAAACCAAACAACATAATCGATAATCAAATATAATCAGTAATATTTGAAATATGTATATGCACAAATCTGGGTTAACAAAAAATGGCAACAAAAGGGCTTAAAAAAATACATTTCGAAGCAAAATGAAATAGTTTCAAGAATCGGAAATTGATATTTATTATGCAACACATTCCAGTTACATGTGCCGTTTTTCCAACATTCTATGAAGTAAAGTATATATGAAATTTTGTTTCAAAAATGAATAAATGTCAAATTCAAACAACAGTGGGATAAAACATTTTACCATAGCTTTCAACACATGCAATTAGACTAACATATCTAGATATTCAGGAGTGCATCTGTTGTACCACGTTAGAATAATGTAAGTTGACAAGGTGAACCTAAAAACCCCTACTTCATCGAGAAAGTAGATTCTATAAAATGACCAATACTAAATACTAGAGGATCACTATGATATAAATATTAATAACAATGTTGAATTTAGCAACATGCATGTGCAGAACCGTCCCACCACTAGATCTTCTTCTGATCCCTTCAGGCTCAAAATTCTTCGTTGTAAAATTGAAGCTAATATGAATTTTTTTATTTCAATCGTATTGTGCAGCTTTGGAATCAGCTTCCCATTCAAACAAGATCAGCTGGTTCCTTTTCTTTATTTAAATCTGGGGTTGTTGAATTTTTGAATTCTAAATTTGCTTCATTCCGTTTTTATAATCACCTTCAAGTAATAAAAGCATACATGATACTTTAAAGACGCACAAGGTCTTAAGGCTCTGTCACACATCACCGTATAGAGCAAAACGTACGCCTAACATACTTTATCTCACTATTGTTTAGTGTTATGCGTTGTTGTTCGTGATTTATGATTATGTTTATGATACTGTCATTTCAAGTTCCCCATGAACAATATATTGTTGAGTTATTGATGTTATTGATGTTATTGTATGATTAATGTCCACACATTGGGTAACTACCGTGAAGGATTTCCAAGGAAAATGCCTTTTAAATGCTTTACAACTGCTAACGGGTGTCCAGGTGTTTACTAACACGTCTCAACAAGCATGTCAATTTGCAATAGGTCTAAGCATTGAAGATATAATTTTTTCTTTAAATGTCATGGCCAGTCTATATGCATACTGGAATAAAACATTGTGAAGTTAACTATTAATCGTAAAACGTGTTGTCCGAATAAAAACATTTATTATTTATAGACAGCAGTGAGGATGAAGTAATTGATGCTTAAACGATCGTTATAAGACATGATCATTGCTAATGTTCTCGACGCATTTTACACAATAATGTCGCCCTCTACCAAGTGTCCTAAAATTAGAATAAAGTTCCAAAAACAAGTGGAAATAATAATACCGACCCTTGATTGGCCATTGTTTTGATTAAATATTTTCCCTTAATCTTTCAGCATCTGACCACATACAATGCCCATAATTAGTCTATGGCTTGTCTGACGATTGACTTCGTCCTCTACACACGCTCTAGCGAATTCAATCTGCATAAGCCATATTAGGATACGCCCTGATCGGGAAGAAAAAAAAGGTTGGAACAAGAGCTAATAATTTATTGGCCGAGAAATGACCAGTTTTGATCTATGTTTAACATGTAAAAACTAGGTTAGCTATTTACCGTTGTGTACCCAAATTTATATGGCACATAAATGTCCCTGTATGCGATTGATGTCTCCACCAGCCCTGTTGTGAAAGAAATTAAAAATTATAAATTGATGATATTATGTCTGTTAAGATCTCATTTTTAAAACAAAACAAAGTAAATGAAAAAAGAACACTTAAAAGAACTTGCCCAACTTGAATCGAGATAAAATGTCTAGGATATAATGTTATATACTGATGTGGTGTTTATCATCAAGCAGTTGCAGGAGAAGTACCAAACAAAGATCTCTTTTTCACCTTTGTTGACCTTGAAAAAGCATATGACCGCATCCCAAGAGAGCTTGTGTATTGGTGCCTGAGGAAGAAGATGGTTCCAAAGGAACTGGTGAGGCTGGTTAGAGCTACATACCATGGAGCAAGAACTGTTGTAAGGACCAAATAGGGGAAGACCGATGAGTTTAACATCCAGGTTGGTCTACACCAGGGGTCAGGACTAAGCAGTTTTCAGTGATACTTGATGTTATCAGTGAAGATTTCCGAGGAGGCTGGCCATGAAAATTGTTATTTGCCGATGACTTGGAACTGATGGCAGACAGTGAGAAGAAGTTGCAAGATAAATGGAGTAAGTGGCAAGATGGGATGGAAGGCAAAGGACTGAAGGTGAATACATCTAAGACAGAAGTGATGGTCAGCACAAAGGGAGAAACAAAGGCACAAATCAAGGACAGAAATGGTGTAGAACTGAAGCAGGTGAACAAATTTAAGTACCTTGGAGTAACTCTTAGTGGAGAGGGATGTTCAGCAGCAGCAGTAAGAGCAAGAGTAACTGCAGCTTGGGCGAAGTGGAAAGAACTAGCAGGTGTCATTGGTGACAAAAAGATGCCAAGGTATACAACACCACCATCCGTCCAGTGTTGCTGTACGGTGCAGAGTCATGGACAGTGGGAAGGGAAGAGGAAAGAATTCTGGAAGCAACAGATATGAGGATGTTAAGGAGGATAAAAGGAGTCACACTGAGGGACAGACAGAAGAATGAGGATATCAGGAAGGAGTTAGGAGTGAATGATATCAACGAGAAGGTGAGAGAGATCCGAATGAGATGGTATTGACATGTAATGAGGATGGAGGATGAAGGCTCTGCATCCTGCAGATCAGCGGGAAACCAGGCATTAAGGAAGAGAGAATATAATGTTATATACTAAAGTACAATTTTCAACCTTAATAAGATGTTAATGTGTTAATGTGACATATAGCAAAATGAACTCAAAAATGATTGCAACCGGGCTTTATGTTTTCTTGACAATATTGCCCAGCAGTCTGCAATGTGCTTGAGTATTTAGAAATCGATAACTTTTAGAAAGAAAGTTCAACAAACAAATGATTAAATTGCGGATAAATATTGAGACTACGATGAGCAACTGACATGTATTAGCCCGCAAGCGACAATCTTGCACATGTTGTTGGTAGCATAACTTCAGGGTACAGGACACATTGGTAAATGTGGATTTTAACACATTTGAACTATTGTCCTTAAAAGTCACGGCCTTGCTATCAACATAAAGTACATTCATTTATTGACATTTTCGGAAATGTAACACACACGAAAGTTTCAAATATATATAAATCGTCTGGGGTCCGCTCGTTATTCATAAGTTCACTATTCATAAGGTTCGCTATTCATAAAATGCGCATACGTTCTTAATTCATAATTTGAAAAAAGGTCCGCAATTCATAATATAAGAAAAGGTTCGCTATTCATAAAAGAAAATAAGGTTCGTTTTTCATAATCAAAAAAGGTTTCGTTTTTCATAATCAAAAAAAGGGTTCGTTATTCATAATAAAAAGGGTTCGCTATGTATAATAGAAAGGGTCCGCTATTCATAATGTAATAAGGTTCGTTATTCATAAAAATGAAAAAGGTTCGCTATTCATAATATAATAAAGGGTTCGTTATTCATAATACAAAAAGGTTCGTTATTCATAATTAAAAAAGGTTCATTATTCATAATTAAAAAAAGGGTTCGTTATTCATAATTAAAAAAAATCAGTGCCAAGTTGAATTATTATGAATAACGACCTTTTTTTTATTGTGAATAACGAACCTTTTTCTAAATTATGAATAGCGAACCTTATTTTCTAATATGAATACCGAACCCTTTTT
>JXSR01S012716.1:0-13609 GCA_000969725.1 Ophiothrix spiculata
TATTAGTTTTGTCACATGGCAAAACAAAATTTTCAGTTGGAATAACAAAACCATAGATGCCTTTCCAGCATTAATTTCCTAATATTTCAAAACAAATATCTGGATTTGGAATGGCAAAATAATGATTTTCCGGTTGGAATTACAAAATTTTTCGTACTTGTCTATGGCATTTCCAGTGGAAGTTTCTGAAATGTCTGAAATATTTTGGATTTGGAATTGCAAGAACAGTTTTTTTGTCTGGAATTCCAAAATCTTCCATACCCTTTTCGGCACAAACTTTCTGAAAATTGTCTGGATTTGGAATGGAAAAAAGGGAAATTTTGGTTGGAATTCCAAAATCTTCCATAGGGGAGGTGTGTACTTCAAATGGAATAGCCCAATCTCATAGACAACGTTTATCCTATAAATCCATTGCTTTAGTTTTATACATTCTACTTTCGATTGTGCCAAAATTGTGATTAAATTAGGAAATATAGAACACAGAAATGCAAAATCAGTGATCATTTTTAGTTTTCTTCAATCGTAATATGATATGCAGCTCTCATTTTTTTTCCAATTCTACAAAACTGCACAGCGCTACCCCATTATTTCCCGATAATCACTTGAGATGGCAATGAACACCAAAAAAATAATGATCTTAGATACTATCTAAAAATATATGCAGATAAAAAAAATTGAAAAATTTGTGTACAAATGGAGAGCCTAAATATCATTCGGAATAAAATATAATGCTTTTCATGTAGACTGGTATGGTATACGGATTTCACACAATAATTATCTTTCTAATCTTCGTCATCCATATTTTGAAGTTCATTGAAGAACTTGTTCGTAATAGGAGGAAATGCAAGTTTCTTAATTAAGATGTTAACTATCCCGGTAATTTTCTTCAGGGTCAGAAGCGTAGTGCTTTAGAAATATTTGATCGTATGTTTACTATGTTTGACACCCCAGTTTCCACTTCGAATATTCCATGATGTACATACTCTGTTCCCCATGATAACCTTAAGATTACCTTTTTAGGGAAACATTGAGCTAATGATTTTAAGGAATTGGTCTATGGTAGAATTCGGAAATTTTAAATGTTAAATTGATACCCGGCTTAAGACTTTTGCTTATTTTTTCCCCTTAATAACTCAATTGCATGCAATAATTTTCTTTTTCAATATTAATTGTAAAGATTTCCATGATTGCAATTTATTGTAATAAGGAGCCATTTTTTTCTTTCTAAACATTGCCAATTTCTTATGGAAATATTTAGTAAATATTATATAGGGCCAAAGAAGATGCTTTACCATTTAGAAAGTGTAAAGTGTTTGGTGTACAAGATATAAATATTTTAACGTAAATGTATCTTTTTGTGTGTTTAAAATCAAGTTTATATTTAAGTAAATTGAAAAATGAGATTCCAAATTTACTGAAACTGAAACTAACAAGGTATCCATGCGTTGTCCTTGGTACAAAAGATGTAAAGTCAAACAAGTACAAAAGGTGTACAAATGTGCACCTTTTTTCAATTCTATATTTGAAAAATAAAGTTCTAAAACAAAACTAGAGTAAATTTATTTACCTGTTCTGTTACATCGCAAGAAAGAAAACCCATCGTGAAAATGGAGCACAACATTGGGCTGGATTCAATTAATACGATTCCTGGGGGCTATAGATATTTACTCTGAGCAGGAAAGTTGGGAGTAGAAAACCTACTCCCAACTTTCCTGCTCTGAGGTATTCAAGAGAGGTTACTTTACAGCTTTCACTCTGACAGGTTGTATATATTTCATGTGTAATAGAGATAATGTCACCCCAATCATCCAAATGCTGCTAATTGTAAAGAGACATTTCAGACAAATGAAACCCATGTTCCATCCCACAAGCCTTACACAGGGGATATTTTTCCGAAACACCACACTGTCAATTAATGATGATTCACTGGACAAGTCACCGACTTCTTTCAACCAATCAAAAAGCCACTTCTTGAAGCCAGTCAACCAAATAATTGCAAACACATTTTATTTTGACACTTGACCTTTGCAAATATTAAGTTGAAAAAAGATCAATATTTGTGGTTTTTACTCACTAAAACATTGTATCAGGCCTATTATGTAGAATTGCTGTGGCATTTTGGTGCCACATAGTTTTGTGAGAGTCTTGGTGATAAAAAAAAAGCTCAAAAAAGAGCAAAATTAATAGAAAAAGCTGATTTTTTTTTTTTGCAAGTATAAGTATCTCACCGCCCTGTAAAATGTATGTTATTTTTTAACAAAATCATTGGAGTGAATTCCAATGAGGTGCAATTCATGATTTTGATGTGGCCTCTTTTCTAGCTAAATGAAAAGAATAGTACAACATAAATATATACTGAAAATTTCACTTGATTCCGACCGTTCGTTTTCAAGTTACAAGCTGTTTAGCATTTTAAATGTCTCCATAGGTTACTGTGTTGTAATTATTGTCGGGGCCCCGACAATAATTGGAAAATGACCCATTTTCTCACTTTTCTAAAAAAAATGCAAGCACATATGAAAGAATGGTTTGGGGATCATAACATACCACGCGAGTCAAAAAAATTGCAATAATTAGATGGAAGCCATATTGTAAGAACAAAAGTAATTTCGAACAAATTATATTAATTTCTAAATAGATCATGAATACAGCTTTCAAAGGGTGAAAGAATGGTGC
This sequence comes from Ophiothrix spiculata, assembly GCA_000969725.1. NCBI lineage: Eukaryota > Metazoa > Echinodermata > Ophiuroidea > Amphilepidida > Ophiotrichidae > Ophiothrix > Ophiothrix spiculata. Next base: position 2,677 of record JXSR01S012716.1, read on the forward strand.
AAATTGATAAAGGCATTGCGAAGATATCCTTATTTAAATATTATAGTATGAAAACAGTACTGTATTGAATTGAATTTCGTGCATGCACCTCTTGAATAATAACACCAACCGATTACCTTGCTCCAGTGAAAATCTCCTCTTAATCTATTAATTTACATATAAAAGATAATTTAGGCGGTCTTTCCAAGTGCAAAATGACACGTTTGGGGTACTGTCTTAGAAGGGAGAGCTTATATATCAGTCACTGTTTAAAATGCCTCAAGATCAGTTCACAAACGAGCAACATGCTCTTATTGCGGGGGTTTATTTACCACCAAATCTCATGCAAACGGAGATTCCGGGGTGCATTCTCCCAATCGGGTGTACCGTGTGCATCCACCATCTATGAATTCAGGCGAAATTCAAAAGAACAAGAACAGTCCATAAACTAAATAAAGAGAGATCTTGAAGACCGCGAACGGCAAGAAGCAGGAGAAACGTCGATGAGTTCGTCAGGCAAGGGATCCCGAAGTGAGCTCGCAAAGAAAATCTCTGCCACATGTGTCCCAGTCCACGTTCAACCGAATACTAGTATTGAGTATTCAGGGCCACCAAGCTCAAACGGCCCTTTTCAACGTACCCAAACCAAAGAGAAAAGAGTATGTCATAATTGTGTCCTACGTATTGAATAAAACATATGCACGAAAGTTGGACAGAACTGTTTTTATGCCTTCCTATTCAAATAAGTGTATCTCCATAACGCCTTTATCAATTTTCCTCATTCTTTCACCATTTTAAAGGTAAATCTGTGATCTATTTTCATGTTCATGGCATCTTTTGTTCTTAAAATATGGCTTTTATTTAACTATTGCAGTTTTTTTGACTCACTCGGTATACCAGTTGAGGATTCTTATAAGCTAAAAAACTTGAATTTGATAGAGGTGACCTTGAGGGTGAAAAGTGGATCATGAATTGCACCTTTAAGCAACAGTAATGGAAAATCTAGAAAATATACAAGCACATAGCAGACTTTAGAAAATAAACAGGAATGAAATTAACCATGGAAATATTTTATTTGTATGAAAATATTTTCTGATTATATGATAAGATTTACACAAACAATACAGATTCGAGAGTTGCCAATAAATAATCAGCAAAATGCAAATAAAAACGGAAAGGTACAGCTGGACACAAGAAATTCATTGATGCTATTTTGTAAATATCATGTTGATATTGGAAACAAATGACTAAAAAGTTTCTTTTTATTTTGTTTAAAAATTCCCATTAGGCGTTGGGGAAAAAACAAACCCCGCTTTTCGGCCAGGCAAAACTTTTAAGTAGGACCGGTCGGGTGATTGTTTTTTTCGAATTCCCCCCTAAAATAATCCGAAAAATTAGGAGGAAACCTGGAAAATTTGCACAAAGAAATTTTCTTTAAAACATGAACCAAAATTGTTAATTTTGACTCATAAAGCCTGCTGATTTTACATGATTTTGGCAAAAACTTAAAAAAAAGAAAAAAAAACACCAATTTAGGGTACCAGCCAACTAGTCCCAAAATTAAATAGCGTTCGCTAGTCCGGAAGCGTATTTTCCTATACCTGATTAAATTAGCAAATTTATCAGTAGCTCATGTCTTACTTTAATTTTAAAAAAAGGAAAAAAAGAGAATTGTGTCATAGAGAGTGACAAGTCAGAGAAAATGATTGGATCTAATTAAACTAAAAAGAAAAGAAAAGAAGGAAACAATGCAAATAAGTGGCAACATGCAGGAATCGAACCCGTGATTCTTGTGGCGATAAGCGAGAATTCTACCACTACACTACGCAACCGGCTGACCAACATGAGGTGAATCTAAATACTTTAAGAAACGTGTATTGCGCAAGGCGAATGAAACGTGGTTGAAACTGTTTGACAAATTTCGTCATTTTAAAGAATCAACTCAATTAATTTTGATGCAGTTGTTAAAAAATCATGCAAAAAAACTTACCAAGAATGACGAAGCAGTTACAATATTCAACGGCAAAAACTTTTTCAGCATTGAAGATCATGTGAAATATATGCAAACTTAATCAGCTGTTACTCGGAAATGAAAGCAGTCACAAGGTAAATTGAAGCATTCCGGGAAAGAACAGATAGTCAAGTGATAATTTATCCAACTTAAAACGGTTTGCTATTGGTTAATTCTCTAAAACAAGCGCTTCAATTGGGCCTTCTACCCTATGAAACCTCACGGTAAAAGATAGGAATCAGAAGTGGGCGGAACTTAAAAGTCAACTGCTTGAATCGATATCGTGACGTCAAAATGTAAACATTTCAATAGGTGGGCTGCTTTCAAGAGACTTTCGTCACACGTGGTGATTCCTTATAATACAAAGGAGTACATTTAGCGGTGAGCACCCGAAAACTATCGCGATATCAGGTGTTTGTAAGGCTTGTGATCCGGGGTTTAATCTGACCTTTGTGTGGATCCACCGGTCACCATATGGGGGCTCCCCAATTTTATAACGCGTGAGGTTGTCGCAAACTGGCGGACTGAGACTAATCTGACATCAATGTGACAGCTATGTTTCTTATTAATGTCACTCTAATAAAATTATATCCTATCTAATATTTGATAAAAATGAGAAAATTAAGAAAAAATTGTCTATTTTTCATAGTTGTTTGCCTTTTTTGAACATGTCCTGTATATTAAAGGGCATTGGACAAAATTTCAATATTTTATTTATAGATAATTCACTCTTTATACTTTAGAAAGTAACAGAAAATTATCAGCTATTGGCAAAATTTTGATCAAAACCTTTCAATTTTTTTGAAAATTTGAATTTTATTTTGTTTGTTGATCTTGGCTATGAGGCTATTCTCTAAACATATTTATTGATGCTATATATCAAAAAAAGAGTCAAAGATTTGTTTGTTAAACATTCCTTTCACATCATAGATTGCAGACAAATTAAAAGAAATTTTGAGTTTGCATTAGATCTCCTGAAATACCAATTTTAAAAATTCAAATATAGAGCAGTATTTATCATTGTCGACAACGATAATTAAAACTAAAAGATTATCTAAATATTTTGACAGATAGTTGTTGAATTTGAAAATAAAAATTTCCATGCAGCCATTATTACCGCTAATACATCAAATGATGCAAAAATCTCAAAATGCTTGGGGAAAAGTTTGGGGATGATGCTGAACTTGTCCAATGGCCCTTTAACTTAAGAAAATATAACAACTGTGTTTACAAATCTGTAGAAATATTACGTAACCACCAAAAGTCAGTAATCATCTAACAAGTTGTGAGATAGGCAGGATGTTAAGTGACATTTCTGCCTAAGTGACGTGTTGTGAGACAAGCAAGAATATAAAGTGATATTTCTCCGACTAACAGGGTGTTGTGAGATAGGCAGGAATATAAAGTGATATAGCCAATTTTATCCTCAATGAGTCGTAGATTGAGTTGGGCAATTTTCATTTTTACTTTGTAGAACATGTTCAAGGTCATATATTTTACTCACAGCATGTGTCCCTTAATCTTAAGGCTGAAATGTTCAAAAATCCCAATTTCATTAAATTGTTAGATAGGCAATAAGGTTTATGTCGTGCATTTTTTTCTTATAGAATATCTTAGTTTTGACATTCTCAAGATAACCTAATTGAACAAAAGTCATGTATTGCAACAGTCTAAGCATGCTTTTCAAGGCAGCAGTTTGAGCATAGTCCTTTGCTTAATTTTTGAAGTAAATTTGCTTGCAATTTGATGTCATTTAAAATCTACAAAATTATACTAAATACAAAAATATATCAATATTCTTGGTGCTGCCTTCCTCTGCAGTCTATTAAGAAAAATTTTAAGAAATACCATAACATCAATGTAAAGGCTCTGTCGCACATCACCGTATAGAGCCCAAAACGTACAAATAACGTACAAAAGTTCCACATACTGAACGTGTGCCAAACGGACCACCACCGTATGGATAACTAATTGAACGTATACATAACGGACAAACCGTATGCATAACGTATTGAACGTACCTAACCTCTAACGAACACATGACGAACAACAATGCTCTATGAAATTTAGAGTTCATCGTCCATTATTTTATTTTTTTTCGCGTACCGAACCGAAATCTCAGGTATGAAATTTAAATGTTTAAATATCAAGCTTCAATAAGTTATGCACCTCAATTCATTTCCTTTCTTTCACCGTGTCGCTCCAAATATTCAAAGAAAAATTGTGGTGGTTTTTTTTCATTCTAGCTAATGGAACAAATGAGCCCTCCAGACTGTATAACCATCTCTAAATCTGTACCCAATACTTTATTACTGACAATATAATTATCATATGCAAATATGAGAGCTAGGCGTGATAAATAACCCAGCTAATACGTCGATCCTGGGTTTCCACCCGGACGTCAATCTCTACCGAAATTTTAGCCTAAACATAGTTTTGCCTATAAAGCTAATAAGCCGTGACATTAGCTCCTCCAATTCATATACTTAAAAGTGGGCAATTTGAATTGTTGTTTATGATGGGTGGTAGTGCGCATCCATTTCACGCCTATTTCGATTTGGGTACATCGTTATGCTTTATCAGTGCATTGTGGGATTAAATTTCGGTAAAGATTGATTTCCGGTTGGGAAACCCAGGATCGACGTATTGCAAGGTAAGATATAAAGACAGAGAGCTTTATCCCGATATAAGTTAAATTCAGGGACCAATAATTAAACCATCCATGAAAAGTAGTGTTCATTGATTTTGCAGAAGGACTCAGTCAATTAGCACCAGTAGGTGACTTAAATACGACAATACCTATGCTTTATCAGTCAATGCAGTATATAAGTTCTGATATACTCCAATTGAAACGTTTTATCTGTGCAAAAATTATGGTACAGTTCTTATTTAATTTAAGCTCGTGAATACATGTGACATTTTCAAAACAATTCTGAGGCTATTTGATTGAAATGTTTATTTCAACGTTCAAAAAATGACTACGAGTAATTGGTCATTCTTTTAATGCAGTTTCGAATCACATCTAGCTTGACATTATACGAAATCTCTGGTTATTAGGTGTGCAGCATTTGATATTACGGGTGAAAAGCACCTTAATCAATTTTACGTTTTTGCATGTTTATTTTGTACCATAAAATTTTAACAAAGTTCTTAAAGTTAATAAAAGTATACATTACCAGAAAGGCATTTTCACAAGGAACATGATGATGATGTTGATTTTTGACCAAAAATCACAAAAAACTCGTTTTTTGACCATTTGGGCTTCCAAACAAGCTAAAAATAATTCATGGATGCGTCATTTTCATTTTTGAGGATGTTGACCAATTTTTGAATGTCATGCCAAATAAGGTCAAAAAATGGACAAAGCAGGCAGCTCAGTAATCATATTTTCTCATTTATCCTCGCTTATTGTTGTCACACATTTTACTGTATGGAATTGTTCTTAAGAACCACACTTGGTAGGCAAAATCACTATGATATTTAATCGAAACCAAAAAATGCACGATGTGCCAAACTAATTAAATTGTGCCAAAATCTCCATCCCATAGGCAGTTGCCTGGGTTTACAAAAAGGTTATAAGGGACGTACAAAAACATGGCAAGCAAAACTATAGAATGTCTGGTACCTCAAAGTCTTTTTATTTGCAAATTTATGGTACTTTGGTATGTCTATTTTTTAAAATCGTTCAAATTTTTATCAAGTAGGTGCAAATTTTGTATATATTTGGTATATTTGGCTCAAATTGGCTCTTTTTCATGAATTTAGTTCTATTATTATAGAAGGCACTGCATATTTCCAAGATGAATCCGTATACCATCTACACTGAAAATTGTGTTTCATCATTTGACAAATAATAAGTTGTCATGAAAATGGTCTAGTATGACAAACATAATTTGTCGTGGAATTCGTCATACAAGTATTGAACGACGAATTAAAATTAGTCATGAAAAACGGTCTAGTATGACGACTTTCTCATGACAATTAGTCATGCTGAAAAATTAGTTTGTCATGAGAAAAAAATAATTTGTCATGGACAAAAATTAATTTGTCATGCAAGAATAATAATTTGTCACATAATTTGTCAAGTGACACTAGTTTTTAAGAGGTTTTGTTTTCGGTATACTAATTCCATTTATGGCTCAATCCATGTGAAATCAACGAGACGAAACACTCAGGTTCTGCTTGCAGGTTTTGCAATGACTGTCTGGTCTAGTCAATCCAGCCTGGACCTCGCAAGCAAACGCAAAGCGTGCGCCTACGTCGCTTGCTTGTGAGGTCCATCTAGAAGGACTAGTCTGGTCAGAATCTGATGATGAAGTATGAGTAAGCTTAAGTATGAGTACGGGAATTCTGAGTCCTCAGTCCAGTAGTGTTGTTGTGTCCGACTCCGAATCCAATGCGGTCTGGTCGGAATGTGATGATAGGCTAAGTATAAACCTAACCGGGAAGTGTTGTTCTATCCGAATCCAAAGAAGTGTTGTCGCTAATAATTTGTCCTCCTGTGCAATCGACTCGAGAATAAAACGCCACGCCACGCCATTTCTTGAAGGTACAGAAACCCGTTATATACGATATCATTCGTCATGCAAATTCGTCAACTCTCTGGTATGGTTAGTCGTGCTCAAAGAAGTTTGTCAACATAGCTTGTCATGCCTACATTAGTTTGTCTTGACTTTGGCTCGTGACAATGTGCATTTGTCAATTAACGAAAAGTACATTTGTCAATCGTTCAAACTCGTCCTGCACAGATGTGTAATTCGTACAGTTACAAAAATAGTTTGTCCTGCATTTATTTTCGTTTGGCATGCATCCGCAAATATCGTCAAGGGTAAATTCACTTGCATGACTCATTAATAACCCCTGTTTGACGACTTTTCCACCACGTTTGACGAAATAATGTTTTCAGTGTAGACTAAACTTAGGGCAACCGGGGAGGGGTCAGTTTATTTTGCACATTGTGCTTTCGTATTCGGCAAATTGGTAACTTGACTTTTCGTGCCCACGCCACTGTTAACATGAGGTTTATCTAGATATTTAACAACTCTTATCTATAGATATAAATCTAACCCTAGGATTTCAAGCTGTAATGTATTGGAATTTTACGTTTCTTATCGATTTAACATATTCTCCAAAGAAACTTTTTTATTCTTGTTGATTCTCTGACAGTTTTACTCGTCATGACAGTTTTTACTCGTCACATCACATTTAACTTTATCCAAGTAAAATGAGCAAATTTACGTGATACTCGAAATGTATTTAAACAGTGTTTTACATGTAGATCATTGCCTTCTCAGAATTGACACAAGTGCATACTATTAAAAGGGTCGTCAGATGTCTATGTGTTTGTGAATCGTAGTGGTGTCAAATTTCATTTTGATTGCTCAAGAAGAATGAATTGGGTATGAGGGTACAGGTTGAAACATTTTATGTTCTTTTGTTGAAAAAAAAATACTTTTATTGGGGTTTATGGAGCAATTTTTTATTGTTGAAGAATATTAGCTAATCGTGTTAACTTATACATTTTTCAAATAGTAAATAAAGAAAAAGAATGTGTTTTATGTAAGAATACACATAGGCAAACATATTTGAACCAACAAATATATATAAATATTATTGCACGAATTGAGTTTTAAGCTTGACACGTTCATGTTTGTTTGTTTGTTTTTAATAAAATAAAGATTCAAAACTAAGGATCATGTAATGCCTTTTTTACGATAAAAATAAATATATATATCAAATGAAAATTCAGACTTCCGATGTTTCAACATCAATTTCTACTTAAAGGTGCAATTCATGGTTTTGATGTGGACTCTTTTCTAGCTAAATAAAAAGAAGAGTATAACATAAATATATACTGAAAATTTCACTTGATTCCGACCGTTCGTTTCCAAGTTAAAAGCTTTTTAGCATTTTAAAAATCCCCATAGACTACTGTGTTGTAATTACTGTCGGGCCCCGACAATAATTAGAAAATTACACATTTTCTAAAAATGCAAGCACATATAAAAGAATGGTTTGTGGTCGTAACATATACCACTTCAGGATTCTTAGAAGCTAAAAAACTTAAATTTGATAGTGGTGATCTTGAGGATGAAAAGTGAATCATGAATTGCCCCTTTAACCCTCGTCCACCTAAGCTATTTTCTACTACATCGTCACCTAAGGGGGGGGGGGGGGGTTGCCCCCGGGGTACTCACATATATAAGGTATACGGGGATGTGCCGCAGTTTTTCATAAAAAATCCCTAAACATGGGTCCCATTTTTAGCACCAAAATCCCTAGACATGGGTCACATTTTCAAGACAAACCGTTAAAATGGTTCAAAAAAGGAAAATTCTGAAAAATCAGCCTTTTTGGAGCAAAATCCCTAAACATGGGTGCGCTTTTTCTCAAAAATTACCCTTAGAGATGGGTTCGGGCAGATAACTCAGGTTCCACGGGTCCGGGCTGCACCTCCCCCGTTCAGACCAAAGTGGAGTACCCCCCCCCCCCCCCGTGGTCGCAACCCCCTGTGAAAATGAACTTGACGCACCAAAAATGTGGTTGTTTAATACCATACTATAGGGTAGGGTCTCCTGTTTTTATTGAAACCAAAACCATGAACATCGGCCCAGGCGTTACGTAATCATGACGTCATAAAGTACTCCAGGTCGGAAAATTTCGCCGAAATCGGGATTTTCGACAAAAATTCAAAAATTCACTATAAAAGTTATAAATATCGGATTTTCATCGGGGTTTTTTGCTAATGAATAAAGGAAATGGTAGTTCTAACATGTACTGTACGTTTAAGCTTTTTAGTATGCACATATTTTTCAAAATGGCGACTTTTATATGGGGCCACCCCCACCCCTACCCACGGACTTTGACGGCTTACCCTACCACCACCTAAGGTGGTACCCCGACTTTTTTCATCAAAGGATGTTAAAACAATTACTTAGATGCCCTGGGTCACTTTCTTTAGCATTTGGGGGCAATCGGCGACAATCCCCCCCCCCCCCTCTTAGGTGGACGAGGGTTAAAAGCGTATAACCGTTAAAAAGAAAGTGTTGTTTATGGAGCATTTTATTTTACTTTTTGGGAAGAAAGGACAGAAATCTTATAAGGTCACTGTTGCATATCTTATACGTGCAAAGTTTGGTGGAGGATAATTATTTTCAAGTTTTAAACACCGTTTATTATAAACGCTGTTTAAATAATTTTAACAATCGTTTTGCTAAAATCAGATTTTAATTAAACGCATCCTAGGTCTAACCAACATTGTAGCTAACCATTGTTCACAAATATGGCCCAGCAAATATATGACATCATGAAATGCTCGTAAAATGAGCAAACATATCTCGCTTTCAAGCTGTTTCTGTTTTCCAACGGAAACATTTATAGGGAACATCAAAACTTTACGGCAATCAGTTTGTTAATTTAAGAGCATAATTGCAAAACTGCAATTTTACAATACGCTTTTTAAATGATAGTAAAAAATTAGTATATTTTATTATTAAACTACTAATTACATCTAACTTAATGGTTTGCAGCTTTATTTAAACAGACAAAAGACAAATGATGTATATAAGTGTGCTTCGATAATTTTTGACTTATTTGATGCATGGATAAATGACTATTAACACTCGGTTGTCAGGAAACCTTTGTCAGTTAGTCGTGACATCACATGGTTGATTCTTCGATGTTGAAAGTCCCGCTCAAATTCACGATGAGAACAGTCGCTATCCTGACTGTGATTGGTGTTTTTTTGCTGAGTGTTGGACGCGTACAATGCAGGTAAGCTCATAACATTCCATCTAAGAGCTCGATGTATTGAGTTTTTTCGCCAATATTTTATAGAAATAGAGTGTAAATCAGCAAGAATGGTGGCAATGGGTTAGTTAAATTGTATCATAGTGCATCATAATAGTTTTAGTAACTACATCATAAAAGTATTGCTAATTCTTTTCATAAATAAATGCAGCTAATAGTTACATGAAAGTTTGTGTCATTATGTCCCATTATGTTTTAAGAAGCAAAAACAAGAATCCAGAGATTGTTGCTTATATTGTAAAATTCTATTGTAAAGCTCAGACTTTAATTGAATACGCCAGTACAAGAAAACCCCAACCCCAATAGCTCCCTTCTGTAAAAATATAAATGCAACAAACAACACTTCTGAAAATGCTTTCACATCACTTAAAAGCATTCCTTTGTTTATATCCCAATCATAGTGTCACATTTGACCTAATGTTAAATAATTGTTATTGCAGATGGTAGCTCATGGAGTTGTTGGGGTTGGGGGGGGTTTGTGGGTTTTTTATTTTTTATTTTGTACTGGCGTATTTTATTGACAGATCACTTTTGTGGTGCAACTCGGACTCGATTCTTTTGTAAATTAGGGCTTTATACTGTCACCATCACTGTATACAGCCAAACGTATGCCTAACGTATACTTAATTCCCCGGGGGGCACTCAAGTATAATGTTACAGGCATAGCATGACCACAGTTTTTCAAAACACTCCCTAAAGGATGAATGATTCTGAAGTCAAAATATACCCTTTTTCCCCAAGTCACAACCTAAATCGAGAATTTACCGTTACTGTTTTAACACTTGAAGAACCACCCTATTTCTTGAAAGTGAGCTAACCTGGCTGCTTTTGATACCCTAAATGGTGTCACCCTTCTGTCCTCAAAAACAACCCTAATTCACCTCTTTCTTAGTCATGCTATGCCTGTAATTTCTTGTTCTTAGAAATACGTTCAATATGTTATCCATACGAGGGGTTCTCTGGCAAAATGAGAGGAGTAAAACAGCTACTGAACATGCTGAAGTTAAACATGAGTAAAATATTCAATATTCGTCTTTCTATTTTAAAATCTCTAATAGGGAGACATAGGCTCATTCCAGTGAAAACTAACCTTTTTTGATTTCAAGCAAAAAATCAGCTTTTTTATTCGACCAT
>JXSR01S012720.1:11170-33986 GCA_000969725.1 Ophiothrix spiculata
TACTTACAAAATTGGTCATATCTTTTTTATTTTTCATCCGATTTCTATCATTTTTTCTGCATATGAAAACTTATTAAATCTGCTTTACTACAATAACAAGAAATTTATGATTTAGTGCTTTTATCAGTTTTAATCCGTGCACAATTTTTTTTGATACACGTGGTATAGGTGTTTGATAAAGAGGGAAATTTAGTTGCAAAGCAGCTCTTAAAAATAATATTTAAAAAAAAAACCTCCATTAAGTAGGGCTTTTCGCCAAATGTTTGAGGGACACATCTTTCTTGGGTCTACGTCGGGTTTCAGATTGTGTATAAATGGTATGGTGAATCTACAGGTCTATTACACATAATCGGTGAATTTTTGTTTTGCATTTATTATTTAAAATCAGCTTCAGATAAAGATAGCTAGCTGTACATTGCATATTCAAGTAAAATGCAAACATATTTCATGCTAACGACAAAATCATGCTCACAAAATAGAACATTACACAAGCACACAATTATAGTTACTTTAAAGATGGCAAAAGATCAATGTCTCATTCACATAATGTTTTCAAATTTTGATATTACAAAACAATCATGACATGTAATATAACCCACATCATCTAACATACTTTTGATTATCTTCATCTGCTTTAAACTCTAGACAATTTTCTGAAAATATAGTGACATAGCTAACTTGCTAGTAGTTTTAATGGCCAACTTGAAGATCAAACTGTGCCTTCGTTGTGAATTCAATAAAGTGTGTTGAACTCAAGGAACTTAAAAAGGGGAATGGATAGTTTGCAGTATGGAGCGGAATTACTGCACCTCCATTTATTTTTAAACAAGCGCTGTAGCTAGTCTGACAGCATAAAGGCCTAGATATACTTTGTCATTTTTGTAGTCATTTTCATTCAGAATTTTTCTCGTGGTGTTACAATTTCACCACTATGTTAAATTTTCATTCGGAATGAAAATTGTCATTTTGATTTTTTCTCATGGTGTATAATTTTTTGTCATGAAGTAAAATGTTTCACCATTTATGAAAATGTTTCATGATGTTGTTCAACTGGTCAAGAACAATACCATAATTACCTTGGTCTTTTCATTATAATCTGAAATATGTCCTTGACAAGTACTGTGGATTTTATTCTGCTGAAAAGATGTTCTGGTATTTCTCCAAAGAGAAACATTTTCATTTGAAATTGTTATCACCGTCTTGATTTTTTATCATTCTATTTGCAGTTTTAGCGGATTATCCCGATCGATAATATCATCTAGGAACTCGAGGTCAATATGCATTCAGCTCTATGGATTTTCAAGATGGTAAAAATGACAAGGTATATCTAGGCCTTTAATCTTGAACTGACACACCAACAGTGTATTTCATGTGCAAATTCTCATGTGCAAATTATGTCCACCTTTCAAGCAGCGCATTTGTGACATTCGTTGACCTACATAAAACAAATATTGGGGGACTACTATGCAGATCAGAAATTGCCCAAGGTACAATAATTTGCTCTCAATGCATGGCGATCAAAATTGCAGCCATTCTTGTATGGCTAACAGTGGTCAAAATAAGCACCAGTTGCCTTTTTAAATTCCCTAAATCAACTTATTATAATTTGTTTGAAACTATCTTGATAATACAAACTTTCATTTAATTGTCCTCTCACCGGCTTCGTATGGAATTACTGCACATTATGATCACATGTCTTTCACAATCCAAACAAGTAACACAAAGCTCATTTTATTATCACATGTTTTTCACAAACTAAACAAGCTACACAAAGCTCATTTTATTATCATATCCTCCCTAAATCTAACACCAAAGTGCCAACCTACCTCTACTTCTCGCCGTATGGTCATGCCTTGAGCCAGAGCTTGCTTTCTGTAATTCCCTGAGAGCTTTCTGAGCAGTACTTGCTTCTGCTTCAAGACGTTTTCTTTCTTGTTCCACTTTACTTCTGCCTTCTTTCTCTTGCTCCAATTGTTTTAATAATTTTTCTAATTGTTCTGTACGAAAAAGAAAAATGGTCAAAATCAAAAACAATGGATGTGTAAAGGCACACTACATGACTGCTTGCCGCATGCTTTACAGACAATACAACTTGAACAAAAGGCAAACAAATAAACAAACAAAATCTTTGAAATATAAAAATAGTGCTATTGAAATTCATATGCTTAATATAAAAAAACACCTTGACAACAAAAACAAGAAAAAAAATTGGGAAAAAGTATATTTTAGGTCCGATCAAAATCTATACCCTAACCCTAAACCCTAAAACTAACCCTAACCCTAAACTAACACTAACCCTAAACCCTAACCCTAAAATTCTGGATGGGACCTAAAGTACACTTGGTCCGAAAATTGCCTCTATGTTTGATTGTTATGAAAAAATCCCTTAGTGGCATTAGTCATACTCATAACAAAGAATGATAGGACAGCAGGGGAAGCAGGTAGTGCAGCAGTAATTCCCTCACTTTGCACTAATTACCCAAGGACTGTAGTGGGTTCGATCCCCAGTCTCAGCGCTGTATGTGCAATTGGTTGCCAGTCCAAGCTTGCTTCCGCAGGCTTTCCTCCAGGCACCCTGGTTTTCCTCCTGCATCTAAAACTGGCAAATACATTTGACCATCTGACAGAGGACCCTCATGGAAAGTAGTGCTAGACACTGACTAGGCTATCCTCAATAAATATGTCACATTTATTTATAGCTGATAAAGTGCAACTTACGCCTAAATTTTTCTGCTTCATGCTCATTTTCTCTGCATGATTCAGTTGCTTCTGTTAATTTTTCTGGAAATAAAAATGACCAAAAAATCAGAATGGGAGTTATATAATGAGTGGAATCTTAGAAAAATTATCATGAAAACATTTCTGAACCATACAGTAAAAGATTAATTTCCATGCCAGGGTTACAATACTGATATTTGTAATACTGACGAAGAATAAGATAGATATGACCCTTGTGTTAGAAGGCTTTAAAGATTAGAGGGGAGCAATTGGTATTTTCAAATATAACTCAACTGAAATGTGCAAAATACACCTAGTGCTGCTATATAATATAATCCTTTATGAGAATCTTGTCACAGAGTCACCAATACAAATATCAACTAATGAAACTAATAGCATGATTACAGGAATATAATCTCAAGACCTAGTCCCATATATGCTTGCTTTCTTGTGATTGGCAACTAAACTTTGTTAACAATGGCTCGATTGGCAAGAAAATGATTTTGTTGTCAACTACATGTACTATGTATGTTTTCCTTAACACAATACGGTAAATTTTTCTGAAAATTGAATTTGGCATAAAATTCCTGTGCACTTTTATAAAGTTATTACACTTTTAATAAGTTATCAATTATAATAATTATTATTAAATGAAATAAAAATATCACATTTTATTCTCTCTGGTGTTAGCATCGTTCTGTGCGTACACGCTTAGCCCTCTCTCATCTAAGGGAGGGGGTGGTTACGAAGTAGTGCTAAGGTGGACAATGGTAAATTAGTGACTGTCTACCACAAACGATACTTGTAGGTGGCAAATATGGTAAAATATAAGCAAAGCCCTGACATTCAAGTAAGCATAAAGAATGTTATCATAATCTGCAACATCATACACTTGTTTGACAAGTTGGGTTTTAATTACAATAGGTGAAACATAAAGAACAGCTGTAATAGAGGAAGGTGAAGCAAGGGTGTGTTAGTTTAATCATCATTCACTGGTTGGAAACAAGGTGTGATATAGCCGTAACTGTCAATATAATCATTGATGGAGGGTAATAGATGGGATAAGAGGAATAGGCAGAGTATTTAGAAGAGAAGAGGAAAGGAAAAGGTCATATAGAGGGAAGGATGTAAAGATCACGTGCAATGAGATGATGGTAGAGGGAAGGATCAAGTACAAGGAGGGATAAAAAGAGGAAAGAGAGAAAGCATCCAATAAGCACAGCATGCATGTATGGATTCCTACTTTGTGTGTCCTGTAGTAAGACGGCTTGCTTCCTGAGGTTCTCCATCTCCCTGGCCAAGTGTTCTGTGTGGGTGCAAGGGTCAAGCAAAGCAAAGCAGTGTTAGTTTAAATAATTGGCTACAAAAATCACTGAACAGATCAAAGCAAAACAAGACACAACAGAAATTAATGTTGTTGAAAGAGCCAGCCCTTCAACACCTGGGTGCTGCACTGATATACACACACCATGAATTGTTCACTTTTTAACTGGGCAATGGTGTATTCAGAGTCTGTCAATATCCATCGATAAATGCCCATCGACATTTTTTGATATAACTGTGCATCGAAAAGCGATGAACAACGATGTGTGTTTGCATCGATGTACTTGAATTTAGTCCAACTTCGCGCAGTGATAACGCAACATTGATCACTATTCTGGGTCTCTGATTGTGACTTTCAATTTCCGTATTTTTAAAACTGACAATTTGATTTTCAGAGACAAACATCATGCATTTCAGGTGAGCCATATTGAAAAATTATTCTCACGTTTGTGTCTTAAAAGAATATGTATTTTCGTGTGATATTCAGTGACCGTCGATGGACACAACGGCAGAACGATAACATCCACGACATTGTGGGTTTGTGCTCATTGACATCGATGTCGTGCGATGCTCATCGACAGACTTTGAATCACCATTAAGTCTTCTATCAGTAGAATTAAAATACACACCTAAACAAATTGTTAAGATTCATTTTGACCTATGCAAAATCTAATAATAATAATAATAATAACATTTCTCATTGATGATTTAGTGCAAACAGAGTGCATAATGAAATCGTATGCTTTAAAACACCAAAACAACATTTAGCAATCAAGCAGTAAACCACCTTCCTATTTTGCATAGCAATGCAGTGAGTTGCTGCCCTTCTTCTTCATTGCAAAATCAAAAAATCAATTATTGATCTCAATGATATGATTCTGTAAGAACCAGGCCTTCAGCACTTCAAATTCAGGTAAAAAATTCTAATACAGTTGATGCCGCTTAATTTGGACTCCTCGGGTGTAGCAAAAATATCCCGATTAACCAGTTGTCCCGATTAGGCGAAGTTCAGAAATCGCCATATTAATGATATATTTTCACACTAAATTCATGAGCTGACAAAAAGTGGACACAGTGAAAGAAATTTAAGAGACCTCTTAAATAGATTGAGGTTTTTGCTGAAATTTTCAACAGAATTTGGGATTGTAGCTTTATATTTTTGTCCTGTATTTGCAGTTCACTTGCACAAAATTAACTTTTTCCTCATCATTTTAGGAAATTTTCGTCAAATTAATGCATTTTAATAAGAATGATCCTGTTTTATATCAGGACGACTGTCCCGATTAACAGGTCAATTTTGTACATTAATAAACGGTTCCCTGACTGAATACATCAATTAACCAAAAATCCCTTTTAAAAGGATCCTGATTAAGCAGCGTCGACTGAATATGTTGAAATTTCACTTAAATATACCACATCTAATTATTAATGCACACTAACTATGAGATATTAATTTCTAAAATTGTGCGTGATACAAAAAGCACACTTATCCATCTTGTCAATGTTCTGATACAAATCTCCACATAAAATTCTATAAATACATGAGAGATTTGGAAATTTTGAGGGGAAAAAATGGATGCAATGTAATACAAGGAACTAATTCAACAACCTATACCTAGTACACTTGTTAGAAATTATGAAAAATAGATGCACAGTAGTGTAAAAGCTGTTTTGGAGAATTTAATTTAAGCAAAGAGAACTTGAAACATTTATGAAATCACTGAATATCACTGATAACTATACCGAAGTACTTACGTTGTGCCTGTACTGCTTCGGCAGATTTAGATTTTGATGTTTGCTGCTCATTCAGAAGTTGATCTGTGCAAGAAAACAAATGAAAAATAAATTGCATCCATTCGTCCGATTCAGCCGATGGATCTTCTGATGTAGACTGCCTTAAAATAAAGGTGGTTTCAGACTAGCTGTCATTGCAGCACGCGGCGTTGCGGCACACGACAAAACATTTGCAATTTTGAGTTGTCGAGCACGACACATTTGCATATTGCCGCAATGGTCTGTCGCATGAAAAGTTGAATTTACTCCAACTCAAAATATTGTGTCGTTGCGACCATCACAACAGGGTAATCAATATATCGTATAGCAAGGAGATGTGACAAGGTCGAGTTTGTGCCCTTGAAATTTTTGACGTCATGCTGGTCGTACAACACCACGACAGGCTAGTCTGAAACCAGCTTAAAGGTATTTACAGGTTTTGTCAGATTGGCAAATAGTTGAAATGGAGCAGTGGATTCAGTAATACGCATCATATGGTTAATTTTTCTTCATGTGTATGTTACACAGTTGGTCTATTGATACAGGCAATTTTTGTTATCTATACATAGATTTCAAGCATTTCATTTATTTATTGCAGTTTGATAGTTTAAGCGTCAAGCCTCCATGTGATGATGGTAAGAACTATCCCCGGGTGGTACTGTAATACACATGCAGACTTGATTATTTCTAAGGTCAACTCAGCCACTGCTTTTTGTTATTGAAAATAGCAATTATAGCATGGGTTTGAGAGGCTAGTTGACAAAAAAGAGGGAAAACATCGTAAAGTTGGGGTAAAAGGTCAAAAATGGGCTGAACAATTGATGAAAAAGCTAAAATTTTAGCACATGAACATTTTCAAAAATGAGGAAATCAGCTGAAAAGAGGAACTCTCACACCCCAGTTATAGTTAAGTTTAATTATAATGTTGAAGAAGTTTTAAATGAGTGATATAAACCAAATATTAACTGATGATGGTCGAAATATGACCACTCAGTGAAAGGGATACATGTACCATTCCATGAGCTGGTGCCATGGAACTGTACAGCTTTCACTTTAAAATGATATTTAAACCATCAAATTCATAGTCATTTGAATACCATACAAAAAAGTCATAAAACAAAGCTTGATAGTTATTTTTTTCTGGTACACAGTGCCTCCTTTGCCATGTGCAACAAGTATTTGACAAGAACTGTGCAATATTTTCTGGGCTTGGAGTATGAAATCTCCACTTTGTCTTCCTGACAAATAACTCACCTCTTAATTGTAAGATCTGGTCCTTGACTTCTTTTGCTGAGGCTTCTGCTTTATTTAATTGCTCTAAAAAGAGAATAAAAAGCAATCGTCAAATGTGCACACTATATTTTGTAAATGATTAACATATACCACACCTAAATTTTCTTCATATAAGAGTAAATCTACCTCAAATTTGGTCAAATTCAGCATCATCCACCAATGTTTCCCCATTACATTGAATTTTTATACCGTTAGGTGCATTTGTATGAGAAATGCCCAAAGCATAAAAGTGGTTTCAGAGTAGCTGTCGTTGCGGCACACAACGTTGCGGAAGACGACCAAACATTTTCAATTATTAGTTGTCGTACTGTAGCACGACACATTTGCATATTGCCGTAATGGTCTGTTGCAAGAAAAGTTGAATTTATTCCAACTCAAACTATAGTGTCGTTGCGACCACCACGACAGGGTTATCGATATATCAGCTTGTCGTACTGCAAGCAGATGCGACACGGTCGAGTTTGCGCACTTTGAAATTTTGACGTCACCCTGGTCGTATGACCACACGACAGGCAAGTCTGAAACCAGCTTAATTCCCCCATATATACCATCCATAAATAAATACATTTTTATTTTTTGTTATTTTATCATTACTATAAATTTAAATGTCTTCTGCAATGAATTGTCAAATATTCAATTTCTGCCCCTTTCAATTTATCTGTCAATTAATCTTTTTAATATTCTTTCAAAACACACATTATTATTGCATGATAAGGCAAATTGTACACAATCTTACTAGAACGGGAATAGTCTCATCACCATTGTATGCATCCTCAATCAGTGACTCAGCGATTTCTCCATTTTCTCAAGTAAATCCAGCAGATGAATTCTTTCACTCCAGCAAGCCACTCACAGCAGCTTTAGAAAGTAAGCATGACTGGATTGATGGAAATTCCAGGGTGTAATTATAAAAATGTTTGTAAAAAAAAAGTAAAAAGCCAAAATCGGAACTCAACCTGTAACTGCCTGATAAAAAGAGGTATCTAGCACCATCATCAATTCTGGCAAAAATAATAAGGCTGGCGCTCTATAGCTACATAAGTGAATAACATGTGATCTGTGAGCAGCTTCCGCGTTTTTTGAAAAAATATCCGGAGTGAAAGAATTAACTAACACAGAAATGTGACAAGCTCTTACCTTGTAAATTCTCAGCCCTTTCTGTCGCTTCTTTAGCTTCTTCTTGGGCCTCGGATAATTTCTCTTGCAGGTCACTACTTTCAGCAGTGGCAATACTTTCTTGGATTTCAAGGGATGCTAATTCACCTGCAGGGTTACAAATAGGAATTGAAAGAGAATTCAACAAACAATCAATATTATATTAAGATCATTAAAAAACAGAATGCAGATGAAAATCTTTGAGGGATATCTACATAATTTTAAAGCTAATGCTCTCTCCTTAATAAAAATGCCATTCACAGTTATCCATGGCTATTCATGCAGAAAGGTCTGTCCATGAGGGATATAAGGTTACCAAACTATCACAGTGACCTTGAAATGACCTGGAATGACCTCGGGCAACAATGCATGGATGCGATAGATGCAATGCTGCAACTATTTGAATGTTTGGGAGATTTGACCGCCAATGAACTTTTGACCTTGAACAGACCTCACCAGGACGCAACCTGGACATCATGTAATGTGTCAAAGACATAAAGTACAAGAATGAAATCAGAATCAAATTGTCTATAATGCTAGTCAGTATAATCAAAAGTACACAGGTTCAGCATTTCACTGCCAGCTGTTTATGTTTCAAATATCAACCAAATCAGTGGCGGATTTAGAGGGGGGCGCAGCTAGCGTGCGCCCCATCTTATTTTGGTAGTGCGTCAAGAAACTGTCACTTTTTAATGATTTTATTGAAAATTAATACTTGTGTCAATAAACAGCAGCAAATGCATGATTTTTAGGTATATTTGAACAGTTCTGCACCCTTCAACACCTTTTTCAGACAAACACCTGACTTTGAGTGGGTGTCGAGGCGCTGTCAAAATTGCGCCCGCTCTTTTGAAAATTCCTGGATCCGCACGTGCAAATTACTTAGTAACAAATTCTAGTACCATTCTCGTCTGGGGGAAGTTTGCTCAAAATGTTAATAAATGTTATTTAGCATTATCAAACTCATCTTAAGTGTGTCTCACCTTTGACATTATCTAACTCTTCTTCATATGATTCGACTCTCTGCAAGGCTTCTTTCAATTTATCTGAAACAAAATCAAATATTTCCTAGCATGTTTTTATTCAAACTAAAAACTGGTATAAAAGTTAATGATTATTCGATATGTATTCGGCTATTCAACTAGTATTAAGGGCTTCCTGAAAATCATCCCAGCGTAAGATATACACTAAATTTGAAGGCAAGATTGTTTATTATATTTGAGCTTACTATTCTGGAACTTAAAGGGGTATCATCAGTTCTGAATAAATAATCAAAATGACTTTTAAATTGAGCAGAATTTATTCTTTTTTGATACTCTAGCGAGTGTCATCTTCAGATCTTCATAGCTGAAGGATGTAAGGGAAAGAATAAACACTGCTCATGTTTACCGACCTAGAGAACTAAGTAGTTTCAAATCCGGACTTTTAAATTGTAATACAACCATTATCAAAAGAATGTTTATTGGAAGTCGATGGTACAGCTGTTTATATTTATCATCACAACTACAATTTCATTTGGTTTCAAAGTTGTGTCACACACTACACACCCATTTGTACAAGATACGTTAAACAAACACCAATAAACATAGCATGACCCATCAATGAGCTGATTCAGATGACGACATCTACCGATTTCTAACGATGTCAAAAAACGTCACCCGTCTAAAACTAATCCACTATGCAAGGCAAATCTGTCAAAATCATCTGGAAAACAAGTCATCATCATCATCATCATCGTTCGGCTGCGCAGCAGGCGATCTCATAGTTTCTCCATTCACTTCTATTTTGAGCCAGTGTCCAGATAGCATTTGGTTGCAGCAAGTTATCTTGTCGCCAAGCAGCTTTTGAATATAGGACAAGTAAGAATTTCTGTGTCGCCCTGGTTTCCTTCTACCATGGGGAGGTGTGTAAAGGCATATGTCATAATTAATGTTTCTGTGTTAGTGTTGGCATATATTTGTGCATTAGGGACATGGTCAATTCGCTTGATGTTAAGCATGATTCTAAAACATGATGTAGCAAAGGAGTTGATCTTGCTCTCCATGTCACTTAATACAGAGTGTCCACGAATGATTGATACCCAGTTTTAAAAAATCAGAAAAAATACGAAATGGTAATTTTTTCATAAAACCAACAACTTTTCTACATTAGTAGATACGTCTTCTGCATTTACCATAGGTTTCATCAAAATATCATGCTTCATTGCTTTGTGCGATGACATAATTGAAAATCTAGGCAAACGTGGTTTTGATCTGTAAAAATAATCATGCAGGTATAATAAATACTTGTAATATGCACACTTATGTATGTTTGTAAAGTTTAATGAATACAACTTGACCAATTTCAAATCATCTTTCTTTAGTTTTGTAATTTTCTATGATCTACAAAAAAGCATTAAATTGGAGACTTCCGAATCTATTCCTACACAAAATAGCGAGATAGTCTTAATCAGATATGGATCAGGACACCATATTGGCGGGCAAGTTGAGGAACCACAGTTCTGTTGATTATGTCAACATATTTCCGCACGTTGACGTTTCCGTCGACAAATACTGGTCCTAATATTTGAGTTGCTACCCATAATACCCACCCAAACTACGTTAATAGGTGGGTTTCCCTTAGGCGCGTAACATATAAACATTATTTGTACTGATCATTGTAAAGCTGTTCAACCGTAACAAAAATTGTTATTTCTTTCTCAAGGACACCCTTTATAGGTTCTATCTATCACAGTCAATCAATAAAACCTAAATTGTATTTTACGTTTTAACTTTAGAAAAGTAAAAGAGGGTTTCAGTGTAGTCATTTTTGACTATTTAAGTTCAACAATTTCTCTTATTACAAATTTACAATTCGCAAAATATACACTGTTCAGAAAAATCTCTATAACTTTGCAGAGGAACATGTGATTTGAAAAATTCAAAATTCTTCAGAAACCTAAAGACATCTTAACTTGAAAATAATTAAGATTAAACCAAAAACTTAACCACTGATGCATAAAAAAATCCAATAGCCAGGTATCAATCATTCGCGGACACTCTGTATAACCAACGATTCGCAGCCGTATAACAGTACCGTCACACATTTGGTGTTGAAAAGTCTTACTTTGATTTTGACTGGAATTATTTGGTTCTTCCAAATGCATCCTAACTTTCAGAATGCGGACCAGGCCAGGACCTTTCGTCTGAAAGATCTTTCTTGCTCGACGCCATAATGCATCCGAGATATTTGAAGTCCGGGACATGCTTGATTGGAAAACAAGTACTTGAGTTTTCAAACGGGAATTATATGAAAAATTATGAATCTTGTCTTTGGCCCATCACTATTTGACTCTCACTATTATACTATTATATTTGCTCTATTGATCAAAGATGAAACCTTTGATACGATGATATCTTTCATACCTTCTAATATGTTTATTTCTTTGGTTTTCTCCTTCAACTCTTCTGTTAACCTCTTCTCTACAGTTACAACTGATGTGAAAAATAAAAAAATCATTTAGAAAAATGTACAGTGATAAAATTATATTAGTAATAGTCAGTACTGTTGTCTCCATTGCATCTTTTCCATAGGTTAAATAGTGTGCTATTATCATTTAGCACTTAATAACCCAACATCTCAAGCACTTTGCTTTTGCAATCAGTGCAAGCTTATCGATATTGAATCCACTTGGATCAATCCACAAAGCAAACTGATTACTTACAGTGGTGTTATACACATCACATGATGCATTGAAAATCACAGCAGGATATGTATGCAAGCAACACATGATACAAACTTGTATGCATGCTTTCCAAATTAAGCATTAGGTTAAGCCCCCGGCAGGTTAAGTTATATATTTAATACAGCTCTACTAATTGCACTATCATTTTCTCCAAGGTTTCACACAAATTGCATGAAAAAACAAATTGTTGGCCTATTTCTGGCTTCCAAATTACATCACTCAAGAGAAATAGCAACACCAAGCTGAATTTTGTGTGTATGATTTGATGGTAAAGAGAGTTCGATTATTATATACGCTTTTATGGGTTGAACTTAGAGGTGAAGGGTGTTTGGGTCATGACACAGGCATGAGAATGGTTTTTCATTTCTTCATGAAAAAATCTGAATTTGGTAAAATTTAACCAAAAAATGATTTAATCCAGCCCAAATTATCTGAATTTGGAGCCATTTGAATGATAAAAATATCTGAAATCAGATAATTATCTGTAAATTCTCATGCCTGATGACAGTTTGATACAACACATCATAACATCATCACCAATCTAAATTGAATAGGAATAATAGTTTACTGGTTGATACATTAACAAAATGTGTTAATACTGAAATAACATCTATCAAAGTGAAGTTATCATATGTCTTTTAATACTTTAATGGACTATATACTATTTAAACACTATGGAGATCCAGAAACATAAGTTAATGGCAAAGATGTTCATTCTTAAAATCTTTAATGGCTTCTGATGAAGGAAAAAGTGATACATTGTCTTGCAACTAACTTTTACAAGGGAAAAAACCCTGGTAAATACCATATCAGTTCAGGCTTTATAAATGAATAACAAGACAAATAACATTTTACAATTTAGGATGGCTTAATGAAAAGAGGATAACAGGGTGCTCAATGGGAGTCACATGGCAAAATTATTGTAATATTATTACATTTTGGATTGACATAGCCGTAAAAACTGAAAAAACCCCTCTAAAAATAAAAGGAAAAGAAAATGATAATTGAAATAATCATTAAACATAAAAAAGTATCATAAAGGAAGTGCATAATAAATTAAACAGAAAATGAATGTGGATAGCATATGAAGTCTGACAGAAGAAAGCATATACAAAGTCAATAAATAAACATAAAAATGTAAAGGTCATAATATAAACAAGGCAGGATATGTATGAAAGAAAATGAAAGATATAAAAAAATGTCATAAAAACAATCATGAATTGTAAAATAAACAGATTTTTGTGAAAAATTAATGACTCAAATAAAATGGTGCATACTTCACTTCACATGGTTGACACCAAAATATGATAACGACAATGATCGAAATGTGACGGAACTTAAAGGCACAATAACTTGGAAGCCTTAGTCACATGAAGTGCCTGTGTTAGTTAGGCCAAAACAAATGTTTGGTTGCCCTCCACTGACCGACCCTATTTTTCAGCCCGACCCAAACTTTTTTTTATTGAAAAATAAATGTTAGGCCTATATTTTTGCTTTTTTTTCGATATTCAACCCTCAAAATGTTTAGGATGTCCCATATAACTACAAAAGGTATTTGATTGTTTTGATTTGGATGTCGCAGGGGAAGTTGTGAAGGCCGGAGCGGCCGATCAACCTAGCGCTCCGTGGAAGAGTATTGATTTTTTTTTGATTTTTTAAAAAAACTCTGAAAAAAGCTGTGGAGGGCAACGAAACAATTTTTTGGCCTAAGTTAATGGGATGATACCATTTCAGGATATAATGGCCCAGAGTGATGGTCTCAACTCTATTATGAAAACTGTTGACTCTAGAGCAGTTTGCCTAATCTCATATTATGGTTGAATAAAATTATATAATAGATCATAGTGACCATTAATATTGTTACATTCCTGCTAGAATTGTTCTCGTTTTGACAATGTAAAATGAAGTTATTGTCAAGGTTAAATAAGAGACTTTTGAAAGGAAAAAAAAAAAAAACAATTTACATTTTTGTGATTTGTTATTTTTAGAATCTAGGAACATTTGGAGATACCCTATACACTCCCCTCAGCAAGACTTAAAGACTAGAGAAACTCCCATAAATTTGTACAAGGATTAGAAATGATGAGCAAGCAAAGTTTATTATTGATTATAAACTTTGCTGCCTTCCTTCATTTCTGTTCCTTGACCAAATTAATGCGAGTCTCTCTAGTCTTATGACTTGCTAAGAAGAGGCATTTAGGACATCTCTATATATCCCTCAGATTGCATAATGTTGGTCACTGGAGAAGCTTGTGAGAGTGCTACATCTTGATTACTCAAATTGCTTGCAGTCCATCATTTGAACCTGTGTGGCTCAGTGGTAGAATCATTGACCGGAAAGTTAAGAGGTTGGGAGTTCAAATCTAAACAGGTCATGATTTTTTTCATTTTCAAATTGATGTGGTTATTTTTTTCTCCTGACTATGAAGTATTTGCTTGTTCTGGACTAATAAAGTCTCTCAACATAGTTTTGTTCACACTTCAAAGAAGGCTAATAGATAACAAAATGACAGCCTTTAGTAAATGAATCGGAAAAAGTATACTTTAGGTCCCGTCAAAAACTATACCCCAACCCTAACCCTAAACCCTAAAACTAACCCTAACCCTACCCCTAACCCTAAATTAAACCTAACCCTACCGCTAACCCTAAACCCTAACCCTAAAATTCTGGATGGGACCTAAAGAACACTTGGTTAGTAGGCCTTGTCCCCGTGTCACTATTCCCTGAATTAACCCCAATTATCCCTTGGGCCGTTTGAGATCTATTTTATCACAGGGCTGCTTGATCACCATTGAAATAGTGCAATCTTACCTTTGAGCTGTCTTGTTGCATCTCTTGCAAGGCTTGTTGGTGTGAGGGATTCATGGGTTCATCTAGAAAAGATAGACAAGCAACAAGTCAGTCATGTCAATCCATATGCAATCAAACTAACAAATTGGTATTTCAAATTGTTCTCTTTATTTCACTGTACATTTTGAAACTGCTTGACCAATGTATAAAACAGAATATTTTACAAGGAAAGTCTTGCTGCACAGAACTCAAAATGTATCCTCTTATTTGGGTAAAAATACTAACTTTAGATATAAATTATAAAATATATGTTTTGTTTTGACTTATTTACCAGAAAATATTTGAAATGTTACTGAATGACTAAACTATTGTTTGAAAAATGTTTACCTTGGGAATCATTAAAAGACTCATTCAAAATAAACATAAACTGGATTCCAGGACATGCTTTCATAAAATACTCTTGATAGGGTCCTCTGCCTTACCCCTTTTTAATCTGTTAGAAAAAGGCCACCAAATCACTTTTCTATGAGAATTTCAGAACACCAAAAGATAAAAAATTAGTTGCTAGGGACATTTACCTTTATCATTTTCCCCTATATGATTGTGCAATGATGGTCCTAGCTCATCTGGCAGCATGGTATTTAACAAGTTGATTTTATCAGGCACAGCCGTTAACTGCTTCTCTGTTTGCGTTACCGTAACCTCTTCTATATGGAAAATAGGAAATATATATATATAGGAGATATTTATAGATTGAAAAATAAATTTAGATATACATAACATTGCCATATATGAAAGTCCATTAAATCTACCAGGAAAGTTATTCAGTTTTCGACAATTACAATTTCAACAATTCAAATATAACATAGTACTTTAAATCTCTCTTTTAATATATAAGATATTTACATTTCTATTCATGTTATTTCAAGTTGTTTGTCTCAAGTTTTACACTTTGCGAGATGTTTAGACAATTGAAAACATTCACTGTTAAGTTGTATATCATAAATGGAGATCACAGTTAAAATCTGATTCATAATACATTTTTGGACAAAGTTAATCTCTATTCAAATATAACTTTTCAAATTCAAGTGCAAAGATTGCATTGGATGTATTCAGACATCCACATTACGCCATTTCATCACATACATCCACTGGTGTTGAATACCAAATGTAAGCATCTATTGTCTCATAATGGCTTCCTTGTAACATCAAACTAAAACATAATGACTACAAATATGGATTATAAAAAAGACAGCCGATGGAATTTTTATAGGGTAACCGGTACTCGCCACCATTTTGATTTTACCGCCATGTAAATCCTATGGGACGGCAGCTATCTTGAATTGTCGCTCATGGAGGGTGAGTTATTGTACCTCCAGCATTTTACGGCTCCTCGTGCCACACTTCAGGGTCTTCACAACGGATTAGCGGGAAAATTGGCGTACTTTGATCACACGCTACTTCAGACTCGGTTTGCGTGCGAAACAAAATGCATACGCATGTGCGTCAAGTGAAGATTTACGCGATCTGCCTGGATATCGGGCCAAGCTCCGAATATATCCGGAGGTACAATAACTCTGCTCCATGAGCGACACAAGATGGCGGAGAATACCGGTTCTCCTATAAAAATTCCTTGAGACAGCCTGATCTTACCTTCAATTATTCTCTGACTTGGTTTATTATTTCTTTCTGATTCTAGTTGTGCTGAAATAGATCACAATCAATTTATCAATCAGCTGGTCAACATTTGTTGAATGAAAATTCAATACTTAATTAAAACTTGAAATTATATTCATTTGAATTAAGAAAAAATATGTGCAGATATTTCATGTGTATTTACTGATAAACATATCCCTTGGGCCGTTTGAGATCTATTTTATCACAGGGCTGCTTGATCACCATTGAAATAGTGCAATCTTACCTTTGAGCTGTCTTGTTGCATCTTCAATAGCTTTTTGCATATCGTTGTCTGATTGTTTTAATTTTTCTGTAAAGTCAAAGAGAAGTAGGACATAAATGTCAAGAACCAAACAATAATTCATTAGGCCAAGTAACAAAAATAACCAGTTGATCGTCCCCTCCCTCTCCGATTTTTGACGCCGCACCATTTTTTTCGTTATTTGTTATTTTTTAAAAATCCCCCAAACAAAACAAAAAATCCACAAAACACTTTTTAATTGGTATTGACAAGTGGACAGAATCCTCATTGCACTTTCATAACCTGAAAAATACCATAATATCATCTTCAAATATGTTATGGTGGCCATCTTGGATCAACTGCTCATTTTTTTTACTTGGCCTTAACAGATTATTTTATTATTAATTTTGACTAAGATTGAAAAACACAGAGAAACACTCCTACGGTCTCCTGGTATTAATTTCTAAGATACTTTTCTCATGATTTGACCTGTATGTGAGCAATCTTTCTTTTCTATTCCTTTCCTTTTACCCCTTTGGATGTGTCCAAAACATCTTGCTTTGGGAAAAAAACCAAAATGTTTATTTCCATGTAATATCATGGATATTGTCTTTTTTAAGTCAAATATTCCCTTAAAGGGGACATGAGAAGAATATTTACAATTTACTGCTAAGGCGACGAAAATACAAAAAAAATTGTTTTACGGGTCCAACCGACCCTAAATTTGCATTTGAAGATTTTTTTTTTTTTAGTTTTGCCTAAATTATATAAAATCAACTGTTTGGGGGTCAAAATTTATCAATATTGGTTATTTTTTTAAAGAAAATTTCTTTGTAAAAAAAAAAATAAAATTTTTCCAATTTTTCCCACTTTGGGGGGTTATTTTAGGCAAAAAAAAAAAAAAAATTAGAAAAAAGAAATTGACCGACCGTATTTGAAAGGTCCGCTCGCCCGTAAAACAGGATTTTTTTTCGTCACCTAAATTCTAACCATCTGTCTTGCTCTTTACATTGAACTTCAAGTGTAAACAAAACTTAATGGCTAATCTAATAATGCCCAACATCTTTAGTAGAATTCTGAGAGTTCAAGGTCACATTCAACAAAACTTAATTTCCACTCATTGCTTAGGTACTGGTTGAATACAATTAAATTAAATGTTATAACAGGTAGAATAACATCCAGCCTGACAAGTGTGAATTGGATGGGTCAGTCAGTGTGATAAATTGTTTGCAAACAACTTGATGGTAAGTCATTTGTACTGTGGAAAAGCTTTTTTCTTAGTATAGATTTGTTTTTAGTACATCTGCACCAATAGAGTAAAGATAACAGTATGTATGGGCTATCTGTCTACAAGATGAATATTCAAGAATATAAATTTAATCAAGGCAAGCTTGTAAAATTGGTTTACATCACAACATCTATGCATAGTAAATTTAGCACAGTAGAGAAGTTGAAGATGTCAACTTGTAATCGTAAATCAGTTGAATTTTAATCAAGCCTTCTTCCACCAAAACTCTGATTAAACATCAGAAAATTCCTGATATAAAATGTATACACAAGTGCAAAGTTTGTATTTTGAAACTTGATTGAAAAAAGTGTGGGTAACCTTAAAAAACGTCTTACATGCCAAAAAAATACTCTCTTATCTTACTCTACATCTCACAAGCACATTTTGTCACAATAGATGGAAACTAAATTCATTTACAGCTAGGAAATTGTCAATCACCTATGAATAAAATATATCAATGATATCACAGATTAAATTTCAGTTAAAGTTATTGTATGTTGTAAGACAAACCAGTGTAAATATGACACCTTAAGTCCCAATTAACTGCAGCATGTGAAGTGACAATAGACTGTGATACATCAACCTCGTCTGAATATAATTGATACACTGACAGTTGACAGTGACAGAGAAATCGAATTGATTGGGTCATTACAATAATTGCATTATGTTTGATCAACAATTCAATTTATAACAAAGGAATTACAGACTTTTTTCAGATGTCAATAACAACAATTCCAACTAAAGTGGAAGATTTCTTTGCTGCCAATAAACAGCTGATTTTGCACATGGGCATTTTTATGTTCCAGATACCACCTCCCCCCCCCTTAACATTTACCCATGGGAGGCTAATCAACTTCCATTTTGGTAAAGGATGTTTAGAATGGATTGCTGCCAAATTTAAAGGCTTGCTTAACTGACTTTCATTCCAGAATTAATTTATTTGGCCAAAATTACACTTCCTTTTCTAGCTTTTGATCAAATCTATGCTTCTATCTTTCCTACCAAATGGGTGCACAGTTCTCCACTAATATCAACATCCATGTTCTGTGATTTCCACTGCAATCTACATTTTGAATACATCTTATATCTGTTTGATTGATCTGCCATTCATTCATGTTTCCTTACAGGCCCAATACAAGCTATCAATGAGTTTCCTGAATCAAACTGGGTTTCCTAAGCCTGTATGTTTACATGTGTCATTCTACCCCATTAACACATGTCAACCATTACAAATCTGTGTATTCATGTTTCCCTATGTGCTATCTAGTTGACACATTAATATGAATCAAACCCATGCAGAATTCCCATGCTGGTTTCTGTCTGACAACACTACCCACCTTGTAATTCATTTATTTGTCGTATACTGTCTATGGCTTCTAACTGTGCTGCTTTCAACTCGGATTGGGTCTGCAGTAATAATTCTTGCGTTTCTTGACATCTCTTCTCTGATTCTTGAATTTGAACTGAAAGTAAAACAAATACATAACTTGTAAACATATGTGAATATTGCACTTCAAAAGTAAATACAGCATTGGGCTTCATTAAAATTGTCATACATATACAATTATTGCAATTTTAATCATCAAAACCATACAATTAAAGTGCGTTTATGTAACTTGACTGAACTGCAATTGAGAGACCCACAATTTCTTTATTAGAAGTTGCATCCTCCTTACCGTCCATGGAAAGTGGACTAATTTAATACATCCTTTACCCTTCATATTATAATTGCTTCAAATAAATTTCGGACACAAACTGACAATCTGAACGCAGCCACTACAAATCTAGAAATTGTGACAAGAACAGGACATCGGGAAATAAGCAAAGCCGTTCCAATTAGTAACTCACAGTACTGTGACATTGTGCACACCTGGAAATCGCTGTGTATTTGCTTCAATTGCACACACAATTCGGTTAATTTAAAGCCTCTGAATTTTCATGTCCAAAATTTATTTCAAACAATAGGATTTTTTTTCTCTTTTCCACAAGGCACATGCCCAGTGCCTTGTGCTTTTATAATATTATTCTCAAGATGTCACTATATGGTGAAAACATGGTAACAAAAATCAGCGATACAGGTAGATATATAATATTTTGCTGTTCTGTGTCAACTTCATATGGTAAAAGTTAACAAATTTCTAACAAAATTATTTACTTGATTGGTGCTCTCAGCAGACCCTTTAACACCTTCAATGTAAGGTCTTAAATGAATTGATTATTATGTGAAAGCATGGAAATCTTGTGCAGATAAAAATTATATTTTGTTTCTCATTTTGCAAAAAAGGAACCAATCACATCTTATTCATAACCTTTTTATTATATTTAAACATAACTTAGTGAAGCTAAAAATTTCCAACCATGTTGTATAAACTGACTAAAAATAACCGCCTAAATCCATCCAATTTCCTAACAAATTAAGATTGACCATTCTAATCAAGATGTTAGGAATAGAACCAGATCATTCAACAAGTGTCCTCATTGTATAGCCTTAAAATCCAAGACAGATCTAGGCCATTGGCAGCTGAAGGCAAGAAATAATTTCCCATCCTTGACCTGATTTTACTCCACTCATTATACCCAATGACCCCACGATCCAGTTTGAAGTACTCTCTTGACCATTACTACAGGACAACTAATGCCATCTTGAATATGAAAAGTGACACCTTGAATATTCTTGTAAAAATATATCAAATGATGACAAAGTGTTTACTGTTTTCAAAAATGGTTTACTGAAAAACTCATTTTGCGGGGAAAAACTGAACTACAATTAGGCAATGTGAAAGAACTATTAAGTGTTTACAAAAATGGTTTACTGAAAAGTACGTTTTGGGAAAAAACTTAAAATAATTAAGGCAATGTGACAGCATTTTTATCTTTTTCCTCTATTCGATTGGAAGGTTTGTAAAATAAATCAAGGCCGAGTTACAACCAAAAATTATCGGGCTATGAGCTTAGACTTTGTCAACTCAATAATAACGCTTATAAGCTCAGTGATGATGCTACCGAACCCCAATTTTCAACAGATGGACAGACCTATGACCTAAAAATCTTGAAAACCTGTACAAATCAGTAAATATCATTTTTGTGCTTGTATTTTGTGTAACTTCTATTAATTTCTTCCTAACCTTTGCTTTTTTGTAGGAGAAGTTGCCAGAATGTTGAATCTTGGTCTTTCGGGTCAGTAAACAGAGTTTATTTTGTCTTCTTAAAAGAAAGCGTATATAAACATCACACTGATTATGAAATTTACTAATCCACTTATCAACAAATGTCTTATGGACTTTTACTGTCCTGTTAGTAACATAGTAAAAATTGGAGAACTATTGTGATGATATGGCTGACCTTAACAGGACCCCTGATAATTGAAGGGGGAAGCAAGGTTTACTGGAGATTCCTTCCTGAGTAGGTTCAGTATGTCATCATGGGGCTGGCTGTATCAAGGTGTATTACACCATCTTATCCTTAAACTTGATGGATCACATTCCTTCATCAATTAGGCCTAGATAAAGGTCATTATTGGTATGTAAAATGATGAGTTATGGTGATTAAGACCAGCATAAATGTGTCATCTAATCTAAGATTACTTCAACATGAACAATTTAATCGAACCAGAATACACTCTTTATGATCAGGTAGGCCTGCTGGAAAATTTAAAGTTGTTCAACTCATCGTTTAATGACAGAAAAAGAAGGTAACATGACTTTCATTCATACAATATTCCCAAGAACCATTTTACTGTATCCTTTTCATATTTGACAATATTTACAAATTCTAAAATAATACAATATTTTGTCACATATGTGCCCAATTTTGATTGAACTTCAGTTGTTTAAAAGTGCTAAAAGGCACAAAATTGTATTTTCTCACCTTTCACACCCACATTTTCTTTGTACAGTTGTTGAAATTACAGGAAACTTTGAATTAAGAAAATACACTTAACCTTTGAAATAATGTATAACATATGATCATGACAGGTAAACATAGCTGGGTGTTGGTAAACATGGAGAATGTAGCTGGTCACAGGCTAGTACCAGCAAGCACCACATTGGGGACTTGACACTGAAATATACACTCAGTAATAGAGAACACCAACTGAGATCATTGTAAATAAGGAAGTGAATGTACATACTAGTTGCAATGTTGGTTGATGCAGCTCTAATGCGATACCCAGTTGAAATCATGCTGAGCCAATGAGGATATCTGGGATTTAGTGGGCATTAGTACTAAGCACACAAGCAAACAGTATGTATGGACTGGAGGTTAGCAGGTTGTATCACTGGGTGCATGTAGTATGCTATGGATGGAAAAGCCAAGGTCAAGTTGCAAAACACACTCAATCAAAATCTCAATTTCTCTTTTCATCAATAGAGGCACCTATAATTTTTAAATCTAGCTGTGTCATAAAAAGTCATATGAATTGAAAGTGAATTTATACATAAAATTGTCAACATCCATTAAACATTTCTTTCAGACAGAACGCTTGAGCGTTCTCTAGGCCATCTGTGATAAAAGGCACTTTTGTTTTGTATAGAGTGTATATTAATTCAGAGTTGGCTATATTATGGCAAATCAGGACTGAAAAAGGTTAATTTATTTTAGGAAATTCAAACATATCACATCAATATATTTGTATTTGAAAAATTGCACCATTGGAATTTAGACAATATTTTCCAAAAAGTTTGATCTATGGACAGGTTTTCCTGATCTGGATTAACATCTTTAGTCTCAGAAACAACAGAGACTAGTGTAACTCTCAAAGTAAATGAATAAGAATAGTTTGGACCAGATAGTTTTGTCAATCAATAATTTGTGGATAGTTGATGCCTACAGTGT